>JAOXNR010000409.1:0-11156 GCA_028571225.1 Parsonsia alboflavescens
GTGAAATGTTGTGAAGAATTGAATAAATAAGAAATTACTGTTTTAATTTGGGTAAAAATGAAAACACCCCCAAATTTTGGGGTAAAGTTCATGAAATTTCCTCAATAACATCACTTGAAAACTGAAACCCATCTAGATTTTTTGTTCTTTTCATCCATGGCAATGGTAGAAAATGGCGAACTTCATGTGTTATTTGTTCCATACTTCACACCAAGCCACATGATTCCTCTAGTTGATGCAGCAAGAGTCTTTGCTGCTCATGGTGTTAAGGTCACCATCATCACTACACCTGCAAATGCAGCCCTATTCGAGAAATCTGTGGAGTTTGATATTCGATTAGGCCGGAAAATCTCTGTTCAGAAACTCCCATTTCCGGCAGACGCAGTTGGATTGCCTGGAGGGATTGAGAATTTCAATCTTGCAACTTCCATTGAAATGCTTTCGAAACTGATGAGAGCCGTGTTCATTATCCAAAACCCAATGGAGAAGCTGATCCTAGAAATTAATCCTCACTTCATTTTCTCCGACAGATTAATGCCTTGGACAGTACGAGTAGCTGAGAAGTTGAAGATTCCGAGGATCTCGTTTCATGCTTTGAGTTTCTTCCATCAGTGTTTGGAGCACGTTCTGGATAACTCTGCACCTGCAGACTCTGTTTCTGGGAGTTTCTTGATTGATGGTTTACCAGACAAGTTTGAGCTCAGAAAGACCCAAATTGAAGATTATGGTGACAGCCCTTTTGGAAAACTGATGAATGAAGTCAAAGAAGCCGAACGCAGGAGCTATGCCGCCGTTCACGATACGGTTCTGGAACTAGAACCTGCTTATGCAGAGTACTGTGACAGGGTAAGAGGGAAAAAATCTTGGTCTATTGGCCCTCTTTTCCACTTCTCCAACAGAGAAAAATCAGATCTTGAACGTGAAAAGGAGAGTTGCTGCTTATCTTGGTTAGATTCTCAAGAACACCAAAGCGTCCTTTATATTTGTTTTGGGAGTTTGACAAATTTCCCAGATGCCCAATTAAAGGAGATAGCTTTAGCTCTTGAGGCCTCAAATTGTCCATTCATTTGGGTGGTTCGAGCCAAAATTGAAGATCAAAAGAGCTGGTTTCCAGACGGGTTCGAGGAAAAAATGATCAAAACCGGGAAAGGTTTAATCATCACAGGTTGGGCTCCTCAGTTGAAAATCTTGAACCACCCGGGAATAGGCGGTTTCATGACTCACTGTGGCTGGAATTCCACGCTCGAATCCATCACCGCCGGCGTTCCGATGATCACCTGGCCGTTGTTCGCCGAGCAGTTCTACAACGAGAAGTTCGTTGACGAGCTCTTGCAGTTCGGAGTTCCGGTCGGAGCCCAAGTGAGAAACATGGTTCCGCAGATGATAACTTCGCCATTGATAGGGCATGGGCAGATTCAGGAAGCAATGCAGCGGTTGATGTGCAGTTCTGAAGAAAGCGTTTCCATAAGAGAGAAAGTTCAGGCGGGTGCCGCGATTTCCAAACGAGCTGTAGAAGAAAGCGGGTCGTCTTACAAAAGTGTCGTGGCTTTGATTGAGGAGATGAAGTCATTTGCTCTTGGAAACATCAACAATTAATAACTGAGAGATTTGAGAGTTCATTTGCATATGTTTTCAAGAAATTTGAGGAGAAAAAAAAAAAGTGGGATTTTCAGAACTTGTTCGAAATTGTAAAAGCTTGTTTGGATGATGATCGTCAAATAATATCCTTATCTGACTATTATTTGAAAGTAATATTATTTGACTATTACTTTGGAAAAGTTTTCGTCTCCTGACATGTCGTGTTCTATCCTAATGATTTTCCTTACTCTTCTATTTTCTGCACCATATAGTAGTCATTCCTCTAAATCCGCAGAGTCTACCATTTCTTCTACCTCTATAGACTCTTCTCAATCTACTCTTCCACAGGCAGATGTTTCAGTTGAAGGTTCCATCTCAAAGTAAACATCAATAGCACAACATGCTGAAACGGGTAATCTTTCCTCACCTATTTCATCTTCTAGTTCTTCTTCTTGTTCTTTTCCTAGATCTTTTGATTCTTTTGTTCCCAGTTCTTCTGAAGATGCCGTTTTGGTACCAACTACATCTCCTCCCGTTCCTACAACTGCACCTTCTACTCATACATTGAAACCGGAAGCAAGAGTGGATACAAAAGACTAAATTGATATATGTTGGCTTAGCCGAACTTACTCAAAACACATTTGGAACCTCAAACAGTTGATGATGCTCTTTGGGATCCGAAGTGATATGAGGCTATGATGGAAGAATTCAGGCTTTACAATTCCACGGACATCAAAACAAAAGGTAATTGGCAGTAAGTGGGTCTTTAAAACTAAGTTTACCTGATGGAACAATTTTGAAGTATAAGGGCAGGTTGGTAGCCAAGGGATTTCACCAAACTGCATGGATTGATTTCTTTGAAACCTAACGGTCCAGTGATTAAACCTTCAACTATCAAGATTGTATTGACACTTGCTACAACCTTTAATTGGCCAACTAAGCAGCTGGATATAAACAATGCGTTAATAAATGAATATGTGTCTGAGGAAGCGTTTATGGAACAGCCAGAAGGTTTTATTGACTCTGCTTTTTCTTCTCATGTCTGTCGTTTACAAAAGGCTCTCTATGGTCTAAAGCAAGCTCCAAGGGCCTGGTATAATAGACTTAAAGCCTCTTTACTGTCTAAAGGATTTCAAAATAGTAAAGTGATACTCCTCTGTTTATTTACTAGAAAGGGAAATAGATCATGTTGCTTTTGGTATATGTTGATGACTGGGAATACCTTGAAAGGGATCGCTTGAGTTTGTTAGAGAATTGAATGCTGTGTTTGCTCTTAAGGACCATGGCTCAGTACATTATTTTCTGGGTTTTCAAATTTCTAGGAACTCCACTGGTTTACATCTTATCTAAGCAAAGTATCTTCGTGACCTACCTGTTAAAACAGGGTTGAACTCTAGTAAGCCTTGTCCTACTCCTGCTGTTATCGACAAAACCTTGACTGCACATGATGGAGTTCCACTTAAAGATCCTTCAATCTATAGGAGTGTTATTTTAGCTTTGCAATATCTCACTCGTACCGGACCTAACATTTCTGACATTGTTAACAAACTAAGCCAATTTCTTCAGGTACCACTGATTTACACAGGCAATCACTCAAGAGCGTCTTCCGCTACCTGAAAGGTACTCAGGATTATGGCTTGTTTATCAGACCAACACATCATCTTGATCTTTCAGGATTTTCTCGGCATGTTGTGTGGATGATAGAAGGACTGTTAGAGGTTTCTATCTGTTTTTTGGAGATAATCTGATTTCTTGCTCTTCAAAGAAGCAGTCAGTTGTTGCTAGATCTAGTGCAGAGTCTGAGTAACAATCCTTAGC
The DNA here is from genome assembly GCA_028571225.1 of Parsonsia alboflavescens. NCBI lineage: Eukaryota > Viridiplantae > Streptophyta > Magnoliopsida > Gentianales > Apocynaceae > Parsonsia > Parsonsia alboflavescens. The sequence continues at coordinate 3,397 of JAOXNR010000409.1, forward strand.
TTCTTTGCAGCTGAAATCTGCTGGACATTTGCTCTGTTCAGAAAGCTGAACTTTATTCTTTATTCAACTCCTAGTATTTGGTGTGATAATCTTAGTGCAGCTGCATTGGCCTCTAATAACATTGGCCTCCTACTAGTTGCCTCAACAAATAACATTTTGTTGCAGTCAGTGTGCGTCTTTATTAATTAATTGTCGTTGTTGTTCATGTTACATAATACATTTGGTACAAAAAATGACAACATTTGATCTCCTTACTAGAGACAAAACGGAATGAAAATAATATTCTTGATCTTTCACACATCGCAAGATGAGTGGCCTACTTTATGTTGGAATTGTTCAAGCGGCAATTTCTGCGAATTTCCCCCTTTTTTCCTGTCAATACTTTAAGACCTCCCATCCTGCTTATCGATAGAGCAAACATCCTACGAAACTGTTCAAAGTACTTACTGTACTCGTCGACCAGTGAGTAATTTCCCTTTGATACCTGCTGATCAACTCCAAGAACAGATTGGTGTGATAGTACATTGTTGTAGTAGGAATTGCTAAAATTGTACTGGGGGCCATTTCTTGTGTTTATATAGACGTGTGAATCTTCTTGACCCTTCTTTAAATCTCGTGGACAGTGCTGTTGAAGTGTTTTTAGCAATGATTTATCCATGCTGGGATCTGCCTTACCTGAGTTCTTGAAATCGTAGAGTCGATCCCGAATGTATTTGCAGTGTGTTTTTCCCATTGTGTGTGCCCCTGCAGTGGCAGAAACAATTGTCTGAGAAGGATTTTGTGTGAACTATGAATGAGAAGGATGATATTCTTCTACTTTAATGTGTTCTTGTATACCAGTAGGGCTGAGGATATTCTAGTACACTCACTCTCTATTACACTAATAAAAAACTTGCACGTCTCTCTTTTTTTTTTATATTGTTACATATATTTTATAAATTATATCCTAAAAGTATTTGATCTTTTAACACAAATCTATGTTTTTCATCAATATATTAGAGAATATTATACAAAAGTGTATTAGAAGATATGAAGAATCGACAAATTAATTACCCAAAAGTGTAACATAATCCTGCTGATCTAAGCCTTTAGAATTGAAATAGGCCACTCCAGATTGGTAGGATATTGATGATGGGGGAGGGTAATCAACCCAGGTTGCTTCTGATGCCGAGCCATCCCTTCTTCCCAAGAACACAGGATATGATGGTGCACCTGCCTGCAGACACATAGTTAAAAGAAAGAGAAGGGCAAAAGAGTAATTTCCTTCCATATTCAATAGGGTACATTTTACCAGATGAGCAGCATCCCTGGTGGCAAGGTTAAGAATGTCAGCACAGGAGACAGCTCCAGGGCATCTATCTTCCAAGACAATCTTTATTTTGTCAATGATTTCAAAGACTCTTTGGCCAAGACCTGAATTTGGGGGTGCATATTTTTCTGCATTTGGACCATCTAGGAGAATTGATGCATCACAGCCCTGAATCATTCATTTCAAAATCATTTCTCATTTTTTGTATTTCATTTCAATAAATGTATTGAATCTTGAATCTTTAATATCTGTGTAATAATTTTAAATGATCTATATTGTGAAATGGAAGAAATAATAATAGTTCGGATCATGTAACTAGAAAACATTGAAGAAAGTAATTGAAGTAATTAACATTTAATTTATTTCACAATATAGGTAATAGACAAATACATGAGGAATATATTAATATATATCGTAAAATTAAAACTTCTCAAAAAAGATAAAATCGACAAAGTTTAATTGATTAAATATTTATGAAATAGATTTTAAATCCTAAAATAATTTTATAGAAATAGACGAAGTTTGGACCAAAATAAAATTTTGTTTAAGTTTTGATAAAAGTACCTATATATGATGTGAACATAAAATATTCCAAGCAAGATGCATGAGACAAGCCGCGCATGGAAGGCCTCACCAATTGGATCAAATCTTAATTTCCTTCGAAAATCTATGTACCATCCCAATTCTTCTTCTTTTTCTTAGCACCCCCACCCCCGGGGAGGGAATATGGGAGAACATGAACATCTATTTGAATTAGTACAAGATTGTAAAACCAAAAAATGTTATAGTGTCAAGATTTATCCCTCCAACGTTCTTACAAGATTAATCAAATCAAAATTAATCTAAATATATACCGGTATAACAAGAAAAGAAAATGAAGAAGGCATTGATTTTTAACTCATTAAGAACAAAGGGAACAAGAAGAAGCTTGCAAAAGCAGTTGTAGAAGAAGAAGAAGAAGATGAAGTTAAGAAGACAATTACATTGACCATGCAATCTGCATAGAGCAACTTGAACAATTTAGCAGTGAGATTCTTCTCCTTGTTCCAAAACAAAGTCACTTGATGCTTCACAAACGCCTCCACATTTTCACAGGTATTGTGTTTCTTGTAGAAATGGCGCTCTAGGCCGGCCGGTGGGAGACTGACGGCTGCCCGGAGATAACCAATCTGAAGGGTAAGTGCAAGAACCAGAAGGGAAAAGAGAAGAATCCCACCTTTCCCCATCTCTCTATTATTGTTATTATTATTTGCACTTGTATTAATTGAAATATTGAGATGATCAATTGTTTTGTAGGTGTCTTATATATATAGAGACCTCATGAACTTTAATTTTACGTTATTAGATCAAAGACCATTTCCAAGTTGGAAATCTTTGGTTTTCTTTATCTTGTATTTGGAGCTGCTTTTTGTCAAAGCAAGTAAAGTTACATTCAAAATTTTTTATTATTCTTAAGTTACCCGTTGTCATTTTGTAAGAGTTAAGAAAAGAAAAAAAATATATATATATCCTTTCTAAAAGGCCCTTTATACATGATTTAAAGGAAGAAGAGAATTTTGAGAAGAGAGAGATAGACGGTGCAAACATGGATAATAAGGGAAAAACAGAATCAAATACCTAATAAACTAATAATAGTGACTTATAATTGGTGATAAGAAAAGTTAACCTAATGACTTATATAAATAGTAATGGAGGGAGTATTCCTTTTTGTCCTTTATTATAAGTTTTTAACTGTTATTTTTTATGAATTAAGAAACAATAAATACATATATATTATGTCTAAAATGTCCTTTATCTCTCTTATTTATAGGTACAATTATATTTCTTTACAATAAATTTGAGAGAGTATTAATTATTAAATGGCAAGATTGAAGAAATCATAATAAATATGTCTGGATGTTGGAACTTTTAGTATACATTTGTGTATTACTCTTTGTTACACCATTAAAAATAATAATAAAAATATTGCATGTGGCCTTTTTTTTTTATTTTAATGGAATAAGCAAGAATGAAATTGAAATTCTCAATATCTATTCCTTTATTTTTGTTGGATGGAATAGAAAAGATAAAAATGTTGAGAATTAAAATTATTATATTGGGTTGATTTTTTTTTTAATTGAACTCGAGACTTATGATCTGCGCGCTTGTCACTCCATCTATTAGGATGTCCCTTAATAGACATGTTTGGTTGATTTGAATAGATATGAAATGTTAAATAATTAAGAATGAAAGACTACTATACCCTTATATATGTATTTGTTTATTAAGGATAACCTTTTTTAAATTTTACTCACTCTTCCATTTTTTTTCCAATCCAAAAAGCTAAAAAAAATAAAAACATACATATCATAAGATTCCTTCTTAATTTTCGCCCAAGGCCTCCAAAAATCTTCTCATGATTCTCAATAAACTAAACTTTAAAGGTTACTGATATAACAAGATATGATATATAAATATATATTAGAAAATTAAGAACCAATATATATTAATAATTGCAAAACAATTTATATTAAAAATAAAGAAAATAACAATTAACGACTTATAATAACAATTTTCTAACATATAGACTCGTGAGTTAGGTAAAAAGAAAAAACCCTTTTCTTTAGACTCTAAATTTAGTCGGTTAAGATCCAATAATAATATTTTCATTGAAGACTCCATTAGAAGTTTTGGCTTCGGGCTAAAAGTGTGTTTTTTTTTTTTTAAGATATATATAATCTATGCACTTGCCACTTCATACAGTGACATGTACCGAAGGTACAGGCTAAAAGATATTGGGACGACCTCTTTTGTATTTTCACCTTGAAAATACTTTCTTCATACGAAATTGAATATTCTTATTTTCATTTGAAATTGTTCGAAATTGAATGTCTCATTTTTAAAAATAATTAGGATTTTAATATAAAGTTTCATTAACAACGCGTTTAATTTTAGAATTTATATCCTCTTGCACAATGTTCCTACAACTAATTACATTTAAGCATAATAATAAATAGGTAACTTAAATAAAAGTCAAAGATACTCCTTAATTTTTTATTAATTAAAATGAGATTTTCAATTTCGAATAGAGGGAGTATATATTTGTTTCACATGATATTTTACGAGAATTTATAAGATATTTAATTAGTCATGACAAAATTTGACATTAAATAGTAGAAAAGAACAAAGGGGTATTTTTTTTTATTTTTCACGAGGATCGAGATCTTGAACTGCTGCTACGCCACATCTAGCTTAGTTCTCTTAAAAACGTGTTTACAGCGGGATTACGTACAAATTTTGAAGTAAACTAAGGATTCTTTGGGAGTAAATTGGACGCATCCTTGTCAGACCCCAAGCTTTGAAATCTTTTTGACAATTAATATTTAATAGAGAAAAACTAACCTACGAATTACTCGATTCGATCTTATTACATATTCTATTTTTGATCAGTTATAATTTCTAGTTGAACAATCAAAGTACGTACGAACTGACTTAAAACCCGTTAGATATATATATATATATATATATATATATATATATATATATAAACCTACCAAGTTACTATACTTTTTGTAATTTGAACGTTGATCACTCCAATGATTTATATTTATCTATTTATTCTCTCCCCTCCTATTAATTTTATCAAAAATTTTTTTTTGTTATCTGTCAATTTCGTGAATTAACAATCGTAACATTAAATTTTTCCTTAGGGCAAGCTAGGGGGGATTTAAGGTAAACAAAGTTCAAGTTGACCCCATACTCGACTTGGCCTGATTATATTCGACTTAACACTTGTTCAATTCTATAAGAAAATGAGATAGATTCAATGTAAGCTTGCTCGATTGATTTTTGAATGATTTACTTTACATAATATAATAATTTTATATATCTATATTCAGAGGAATGATAGTGTGTGCTTGACCGTGCACACTAATGAGTACAGTAATTAGTCAACTAAAGGGTAAACTAAACCCTAAAAGGATAAACTAAATCCTAAAAGGATAAACTATACCCTAGGGGTACTTGATTAAATTTTAATAAATTGTTAAAAAAAAAAAAGATAGAAACCGTTAAATTTGACGGTTAGTTGACTAACTACTGCACTCATTAGTATGCACGGTCAAACACATACTAACATTTCTATCTATGTTCATATATAGATATGCTATTCTTTAAAATGTTTAAAATATAAAAAGTCGATGTAATGCTTAAGTCGTGAGTTATTTGAACATAAAAAAAAAGAGCCTTAACAAAATTGAAATATATATATATATATATATATATATATATATATATATAAATGTTTGTATGTGCTTGATCGTGTAAGTGCAGTAGTTAATCAACTAACGGTCAAATTTAACGGTTTTCTTTTTTTTTTTTTAAACAATTTATTAAAATTTAATCAAGTGCCCTATGATTTAGTTTATCCTTTTAGGGTTTAGTTTTATCCTTTTAGGATTTTGTTTATTCTTTTAAGATTTTGTTTATCCTTTTAGGATTTAGTTTACAGTTAGTTGACCGTTAGTTGACTAACTATTGTACTAATTAATGTGCACGGTTAAGCACACACTATCATTCCTCTTTATATATATATATATATGTATATATATTTATATCTTTTAAGGATAATCTCTTTTTTTTATAAAAAAAAAACTCAAATGAATAATTTTAAAAATAATAACAACAATAGTAATTAATATTTATATATAATTTTAATTTTAAGACTATATTAATTTTATATTTTTATATTTTTATGTATATATATTATCGATTTGACTTACAAACTAAGTGAGTCGAGCTTATTACAACAAAAGCTTGACTTATTTATTAAAGGTGTCCAATTTTTAAGATCATACTCAACTCTTGTGCTTATGAATCTAATTTATTGTGTTGTTAATGAGCCGACTCGTGAATGGCTTCCGTATAGTTTACCTTTATCGCATAATATATAGTTGTCAATAAAAATTGCTTACATAAATTAAAGAAAAAAAATAGTTAATTTCTTTAAAGAAAAATGAAAGTTAATCTAAACTATGACCTTAAAGGACAAAATTAACCTTTCTTAATTTAATCAAACACATTGAAAATTTATTTGATTTGTATAAGTTTGGATTCTTGCATGGTGAATCCATTTTTAGCGGAACAGTCAAGATGCCTGTATGAACTTGATCCGGACACCGATTGTGAAACAAAAAAAAAAAAAAAACTCTTGGTAATTATTGAACTAGAGGAAGATTAAATTAAGTTTTTTCACTTTATCAAAAAAAAAAAAAAAAGAAGATTAAATTAGATCATACTCTAGCTTATGAAATTTATATTTGTTATGATTATATTTTGACTTGTGAACATTCTATTTCCTGAAGACAAGCCAAGAGGTTCTCGTCCACCCGGCCAAGTGGTTGTAATAAATTCAACTAATACTATATCGTTTGTTGGTAACTTGTCTTTGGCTTAGTATTTTTTGCAATAAAGTAGTGTGAAAAATCCATTCATAATTTTTCATTATAAAAGAGTGTAATTTAAGTCGAGTGATACAATTCAATTCTGACCGACCACGGATTTAGCCTTAACAAAAAACAATAGATTATTGATAAAGTTAGATTACTACATGCAGTGATAATAATATTAGGAATAATCAGAATAATAGTACAGAGAATTGGTTTTTGAGGAGTGAATCACTTTTTTGAGTATAATAAATTACTTTCCTAATGAAAACAAGTTATCCAGGATATAACAAAGCTTATTCAAAAACAATCTAATGGAGTAGAATAATTAAACTCTTTATTTTATTTTATATACATATATATATGTATATATATATATTTATATATTCTGTATGTCAATAATGAAGAAGTCCCTTATTTATAAAAGTAGAAAATGCCTCTCATGTAAGGTTACCATCTTTCATAAACATGTTTGCAAACACAACTTTTCTTTTAAAGAAAAAATAAATAAAATAATATTATAAACAAATTTTAAGGGACTTTTCATATATTTAAATTAACAAACTATTCAACATTGTGCCACTAGTTTGTTAATTCCAAAAATTCAATGTTCAGAATAAAATATAATGCATACAACAAGGTGTTTTTACAGATTAAACATTCAAAGAGTATAAGTGTTTTAGGATGCTAATGATGTACATGGTGTCTTAGGATTATAAACCTCTAACTTCGTATTATTAGGACCGAAAATACTTGCACATAATATATTTTATTTTATATATTTTCACAAAGTTTCTTTAATGATCCTAGCAAGTTTGAATGGTCATGTGCTAGCAATCCCAATTTCTATGAATATTTACATAAGTAAAACTCTCTAAAACTCATGTTAAAGCTGCACTACTTCATATTCATATAGGTAGAGTTCTTTATTTATCTTTTATTTTATGCAATCTTTACAAAACTCCATTAAGAGTTTAAACTCATCCTCTCAAATTATTTAAGCACTAACAACTGTCATATATGAGAAT
>JAOXNR010000410.1:0-11155 GCA_028571225.1 Parsonsia alboflavescens
CTTCATGATGGCTATCTTTTCCGACGTAACTACTTATGTATTCCTGATACATCGTTGAGATTATTGATCGTTCAGGAGTTGCACTCGCAAGGGCATTTCGGCAAAGATAAGATAGCCGGCTTCATCAAGGAGAAATTTTACTGGCCAAGAATTGACAAGAGTGCCCAGGATTACCTTAAGCGATGTCGAGTGTCGAATAGAGTTGGCACTAATCAGGGTCTTTATACACCTTTACCCATTCCGATTGAGCCATGGACAGATATGTCAATGGATTTCATATTGGGCTTGCCACGAACTCAGAAGGGATTTGACAGCATCATGGTCGTGGTGGATAGGTTTAGCAAGATGGCTATCTTCATCGCTTGCAGGAATTCTATGGATGCGAGCAAAATTGCCAAATTGTACTTTGGGGATGTAGTGCGACGATTTGGATTGCCACGGAGTATCCTATCTAATCAGGATACGAAGTTCATGAGCCATTTCTGGAGAGAGCTTTGGAAGCGTATGGAGACTACTCTGAAGTTTACCAGTCCATACCATCCATGAATCGTACCTTGGGGAACATGGGATTCTATATGGACTGCTATGTCGCAGGTCAAATCTTTTGGGACTTGGGATTCTGTACTTGCGAAGATTGAGTTTGAATTAAACTGCTTTGTGAACCGGGCCACCAAGTTTTCCCCTTTTCAGATTGTTTTGGGGCGAAATCCGAGAAGTCCTCTCGACCTTGCTATTCCTGATCATGGTTCGGCTCTAAGGAAGGTGGAGGATTGCCTGGTTGATCTACAGTCCATTCATGCAACTGTCAAAGCGAACTTGGAGGAAGCTTATGCTCAATACAAGTTGCATGCGGATCAGTCAAAGCGAGATGTCCAATTTCAGATAGGTGATCTGGTTTGGGTTACTCTGTCCAGGAAACAATATCCTGCTAGTGAATATCACAAGCTCAAGGACCAGAAGGTTGGACCATGCCAAATCTTGGTGAAACATGGCTTCAACACTTACCGATTTGAGTTACTGGACGAGTTCAACATCTCCAATGTTTTTAATGTGCAGCATCTCACGCTTTCCATGGAGATAATCCGAGCTTGAGGGCAAGCTCGGTTCAGGAGTTGGAGCCTGACGCAGAGCTGCTTGCTGATCAAGGTGATTCAGGTGCGGGGCAAGTTTTGGTTCCACAATCAGCTCCACAGCGTTCAGAACGTTTGAAGAAGAGGACGGGAGTTGTTTGAAACACCGAATTGATGTCGGGCATGATTCCCGAGGTGATTAAAACAAGCTCAGATTGGGCTCAAATCTGACTGGGTGACCCGAAACTGCCCAACGAACCAAAGACATTGCTATGCTATGATGCAAGGCGTTTTTCTGCCATCTGGAGTCGTTTGGATGGAGTTTTGGGCTATTTTCTATTTTCAGTGGCATTGTCGTAATTTACAATTTTTTAGTGACAATTTCGTAATTTACTGTTTTCTAGAGGTATTTGTGCAATTTCTTTACTATTTGTTTCCTATTAGGGTTAGGTTTTGTTTTTCGCTTTAAGAATTGTTTCGACTGGTTGTTTTCGAACAGTTTTTGATGAATTAAAGTCACCTCTTTACTGCTTTCAAAAAATCATTTTTCGACTACTTCGAAAAATCGTTTTTCGCTTGATTTTAATTTTCGTCTTCTAACTACTTGTGTTGAAGTTTGATTAGAGGAAAATTAAATCAGGTTCTTTTTTTTCGTTTCTTGTTTTGGAAGTTTCTGAACAAGAAAGAATCTTCAAATTCTGTTTCCGTCTGCTTTAGTTCCCAACAGAAAATAAGCAGTAACCGAGCTAATATCCGCTGTCACAGGTATTAGCGTCTAGGGCATTATGCCAATGAGTGCCCTAAGGCCCAACCTCAACTTTGCATGGAAGAACAAATGGAGGGGGAATATGCTGAAGAATTCCTAGAGGACAAGGAGTTTGAAGAAGATATTTGCATGGTTGATCCTTATTGTATCCATGGAGATAGTTTTGAAATGCGTAGGATGTGTTTGGTGCCCATAACAAGTGAGAATTGGCGACGACAAGACATTTTTTTGGCCAAATGCCTTGTGGCTGGAAAAACTTGTAAAGTGATTATCAATTCCAGTAGTTGGGAGAATGTGACTGTTGAAGAGATTGTGAAGAAATTGGAAGTAGCAACCATACCCCATCCTCACCCCTACAAGCTCGGTTAGGTAAATAGAGATGTTGATATTCAGGTCAACAAGCGCTACAGGGTTCATCTCTCCTTTGGTCCAAAGTATGAGACGATGATAGAGGCTGATGTGGTTCCTATGGACTCTCCTTGGCAGTTTGTTAACCGAGCAGTGTACAATGGGTACGCTCATATGTACCTGTTGCGGTCGGAGGGGAGAAAAGTGATCCTGAAGCCACTTCAGGAGAATACCGGCCAGAAGGCAGTGATTTGTCAACTAAGCCGAGAGTTTGAGGAGAGCCTAGATGGAGAGGAAGTCTGCTTTGCCTTAGTGAATACATCTGAGAGTTTCGGCCAAGAGCAGCCGAAGGTGCCAGAGGAGCTGCGAAAGGTGTTGGAAGGTTTTCAGGATATGATTCCGAGCGACTTGCAGTCTGGATTGCCACTAATGAGAGATATCTAGCATGTGATTGATCTGATTTCGAGCTCAGTGTTGCCAACTAATTCACATTATAGGATGACTCCACCACAAAATGATTAATAGAAATGGCAAGTCCAAGAACTTCTGGATAAGGGATTCGTCCGAATTAAACTTTATTGGACAGGCCTTGATAGTGACTCAAGCTTGAGGACAAGCTTTCCCAAGGGAGGGGAGTATGAGGCGGCGACGCAGTCAGAAACAGAATCTGAAGATTCGTTCTTGTTCAGAAACTTGCAAAACAAGAAACGAAAATAAAACCTAATCCAATTTTTCCTTCTAATCAAACTTCAAAGCAAGTAGTTAGAAGACGAAAATTAAAATCAAGCGAAAACAGATTTTCGAAGTAGTCGAAAATCGCAAACCCAAAAAGAGGAAACTTTAATTCAACAAAACTGTCTAAAAAATAATCAGTCGAAAACGAAATTTAAAGGCAAAACTAGTCCTAACCCTAATTGGAAATCCTAACCCTAATCGGAAAGGAAAAGTAAAGAAATTGCAAAAAAACCCCTAGAAAAATAGTAAATTACGAAACTATCACTAAAAACTATAAAATTACGACAAGGTCACTGAAAACGGAAAATTGCCCAAAACACCATCGAAACGACTCCGGATGGCCGAAAAATGCCTTGCAACATAGCAAAGCTATGAGTTGGATTGGTTAGGCCATTCCGGGTCACCCAGTCAGATTTCAGCCCGATCCGAGCTCTTTTTAATCACCTTGGGAATCGTGCCCAGCATCAATTCGGTGTTTCAAACAACTCCCGTCGTCTTCTTCAAACGTTCTGAACTTCGTGGAGCTGGTTGTGGAACCGAAACTTGCCCCGCACCTGAATCACCTTGATCAGCAAGTAGCTCTGCATCAAGCTCCCCTTCCTGAACGGAGCTTGTCCTCAACTCGGATTATCTCCATGGAAAGCCGTGAGATGCTGCACATTAAAACCATTGGAGATGTTGAACTCGTCCAGTAACTCGACACGGTAAGCATTGACGCCAAGTTTCTCCAAGATTTGGCATCGTCCAACCTTCCGGTCCTTAAGCTTTTGATATTCACCAGCAGGATATCGTTCTCTGGATAGAGAGACCCAAACTAGACACCTACCTCAAACTGGACATCTCGTCTAGTTTGATCCCCTTGCAACTTGTACTGAGCATAAGCTTCCTCCAAGTTTGCCTTGATAGTTGCATGAATGGACTATAGATCAACCAGACGATCCTCCACCTTCCTTGGAGCCGAACCATGATCAAGAATAGCTAGGTCGAGAGGACCCCTCGGATTTCACCCCAAAACAATCTGAAAAGGGGAAAACTTGGTGGACCTGTTCACAAAGCAGTTGAATTCAAACTCAATCTCCGCAAGTGCAGAATCCCAACTCCCAAAAGATTTAACCTGCACCCTCAACATGTTCCCCAAGGTGCAATTTACCACTTCCGTCTGGCCATCTGTCTGTGGATGGTACGGACTGCTGAACTTCAGAGTAGTCTCCATGCGCTTCCAAAGCTCCCGCAAGAAATGCTCATGAACTTCGTATCTTGATCAGGCAGGATACTCCGCGGCAATTCAAATCTCCGCACCACATCTCCAAAGTACAAGCCGACAATCTTGCTCGCATCCATGGAATTCTTGCAAGCAATGAAGGTAGCCATCACGACCATGATGCTGTCAAACCCCTTTTGCATTCTCGGCAATCCCAATATGAAATCCATTGACACATCCGTCCATGGCTCTTCCGGAATGGGTAGAGGCTTATAAAGACCCTGATTAGTGGCCCCTCCTTTTGACACTTGACAAACTCGACATTGCTTAATGTAATCCTGGGCAATCTTGTCAATTCCTGGCCAGTAAAATTTCTCCTTGATCAAACTGGTTGTCTTGTCTTTGCCAAAGTGCAATTCCTGGACAATCAATAATCACAACAATGTATCAGGATTACATAAACAGTTACCTGGGAAAAGATAGCCATCATGAGGCACATAGTCAAACCGTTCCTGCTGCTCTACGGCCTTCACAATAGGACCGAAATCTGCATCATCCCTTAACAGCTCTGTCAATCCCTCAAAACCCAAGGCGACAACCCGCATCATGTTAAGCAACGAACGTCGTCTACTCAATGCGTCATCCACCTTATTCGCGACTCCTGACTTGTGTTTCAAGGTGAATGTGAACTCCTGAAGCGCTGACACCCACTTGGCATGTCTATCACTAAGTCGATGCTGTCCTTGAAGAAACTTCAAAGCCTGGTGGTCAGAATATAACACAAACTCCCGCTGTATCAAATAATGCCGCCAATGTTGAAGAGCTCGGACTATGGCATAAAACTCGACATCATAAGTTGAATAGTTCAACTTCGGCCCTCCAAGTTTCTCTCCGAAATAGGCTACTGGCCATCCCTCTTGGCTCAGAACCGCTCCTATGCCCACCTTCGAAGCATCACAATCTACTTCGAATACTTTATCAAAATTCGGTAGGGCAAGTACTGGGGCACTCGTCAATTTTTCCTTTATCACATCAGATGCCTTTTGAGCCGCCTCTGTCATTCAAACACCTTGGCGTTGTAAAGATCTGACAGGGGTGGCATCAACACATTGAAATCCCTGATAAACCTCCGATAGAAACTTGCTAATCCATGAAAAGACCAAACCTCTGTTGCACTCTTTGGTACTAGCCAGTCAAGGATCATCTGAATCTTAGCATCATCCGGTTGAATTCCACTTGCTAAAACCACATACCCCAAAAATACAATCTTGTCGACCATCCAGCTGCATTTCTTCCGATTAGCAAACAAACTGTGATCTCGCAAGGTAGCTAAAACTAGCCATAGGTGCTGTAGATGTTCTTCCCTCTCCCGACTATACACAAGTATATCATCAAAGTAAATTATCACCAAATCATTGAGAAAAGGACGCAGTACCTAATTCATGACCCTCAGGAATGTGATGGGCTCATTCGAGAGACCGAAAGGCATGACCAACCACTCGAACAGCCCATCCTTCGTCTTGAAAGCCATCTTCCACTCATCTCCAGGTTTGATTCGGAGTTGATGGTAACCACTTTTTAAGTCTATCTTCAAAAAGATAGTTGCTCCACTGAGCTGGTCCAACATGTCAACAAATCGTGGAATCGGAAATCGATACTTGATCATAATACGATTGATGGCATGGCTGTCCATGCATATCTTCCATGTGCCATCCTTCTTTGGTACCAACAGAGCAGGCACTGCATAGGGACTAATGCTCTCCCGAATAAATCCTCTATCATGTAACTCCGTAACTTGTCGCTTCAGCTCCTCATGTTGCGGTGGGGACATTCGGTAATGCGCTTTGTTCAGGAGGATAGATCTTGGCATTAGATCTATCTGATGCTGGATATCTCTCAATGGAGGCAACCCAATAGGTAACTCTTCCGGCAACAAGTCTGCAAATTTAGTCAACAACTCTTGAACTTGTTCTGGAATCTCCAACTCGGCCCCACTGCTGTCTAATGTCAACAAGTCAGTCGCAACTAAAGCAAAACAAAATTCGGACTCAGTTACCTCTTCCTCGAATTCCTTCCGTGGCTGGTGGATAATTGTCTTCTTACTGTCAACCATTCCTTCTCGCATGGGCTGAAGTACCACTTTCTTTGGCCCTTGGTTGATAGTATAACAGTGCGAGAATCCATCATACGTCACATGATTGCAATATTGCCATGGCCTGCCGAGTAGCAAATGTGAGGCATCCATCGAGACGACATCACAGTAGATAGCGCTAGAATACTAAGGTCCAAACAAGAATTCCACCCGGCACCGCTCTAAAACCCTGACCTCGGTATCATTATTTAACCACCCCAACCGGTATGGCACGGGTTGAGGTTCTATCTTCAATTGAAGCTTCTGCACTACCATTTGTGAGATGACATTCTCACAGCTTCATGTATCAATAATCACACGACATACCTTCCCTTTAATTATGCACCGGGTTGTGAAGATGCTTCTCCGTTTCCAATCTTCATCCACGGAGCTCATCCAATCTAAGAATTCTTCAGGCGACAACCCTCCTGAAAATTCCGGAACATCCATCTTAAACCATAGATCCCAACGGGGAACAAATGGTTCTCTTTCGTTGTCTCTTGGCGGTTGGTAGCCGCCCCTCATTCCTCTCGGCCGAACCCAAGGTTGATCACGCAGTGGCTGCTCGGGTTCGTCTTCAACATCTTCATCCACCCCCTGACGCAATCTGTCAACTTCGGCCTGTTTTGGTTGTCGGCCTGGCGCCTGCCACTATACCATCTGTGTCAAATCCGGCATCTGGCTTTCACGGCTCTCGCTCTCTAGCCGAATCTCTCTTCGCAACTCTTTCCCGTCGCACCTAGACTCTTCCCGATCCTGTTGCATTTCTTCGATTAACGTAGCAATGTTCTGTTTGAGATTACCTCCTACCATGGCGCTCGGAATGACTTGATCTGGACTGATGGATCTGGACGAACTGATCCTGTGCGGATCTGTGCTCTGATACCAACTGACGAAGTCGGAAACAGAATATGAAGATTCGTTTTTGTTCAGAAACTTATCAAGCGAAAACGCAATTTTCCTTCTAATCAAACTTCAACGCAAGTAGTTAGAAGACGAAAATTAAAATCAAGCGAAAACGAATTTTCGAAGTAGTCGAAAATTGCAAAGCCGAAAAGAGGTAACTTCAATTCATCAAAACTGTCTGAAAAACATTCAGCCGAAAAGTGAAATTTATAGGCAAAACAAATCCTAACCCTAATTGGAAATCCTAAACCAAATCGGAAAGGAAAAGTAAAGAAATTGCAAAAAAAAAACCCCTAGAGAAATAGTAAATTACGAAACTGTCTCTAAAAACTATTAAATTATGACAATGAGACTAAAATTAGAAAAATTTCCCAAAACACCAACGAAACGACTCCGGATGGCCGAAAAACGACTTTGGTTCGTTAGGCCATTCCGGGTCACCCAGTCGGATTTCAGCCTGATCCAAGCCCGTTTCAATTGCCTCGGGAATCATGCCCGGCATCAATTTGGTGTTTCAAACAGCTCCCATCCTCTTCTTCAAACGTTCTGAAAGCTGTGGAGTTGATTGTGGAACCGAAAATTGCCCCGCATCTGAATCGCCTTGATCAACAACTAACTCTACATCAGTGAGGCACCAATTCATCTGATGCATCTTCCATGCCATAACCAACTATGTGATACTCCCCCGAGCCTACAATCACTCCATGAGCAAGTCACGAGATTGGTCTAAAGGTCGATTAGCGAGCTCGTAGCCCTCGACAGAGACGTGAATAGCAAGATATCCCAACAGAGGGAAACTCCATGATTCTACAAGCAATTCGCGGGATATGATTTGATCTCACAATTATCCTAATTGCCAACTATCACGTAATAAGAAGAGCCCTAACCAAAGAGGTAATTGACTTCTTCTTAATATATAATCAAATTATAATCAGTCTACGAAGAAGGACAGTTTTTTAGAGTTAGTTACACAAGATTACTCTCTTAGAATACTAACTTAGGCATCAGAGCTCTTCCTCGGGCGACAACCCACTCCGGTGACCTTCTTCATTTCTTTTCAGGTTGTTGTCATTAACGTCATCACGGTGTAGGGGTGACCCCGAGGCTAGTCGTGAGCTTCATCACTATTGGCTCCGTTTGTGGGAAGAACATACAAGAAGCCTAGCTTTCTTCCTTGCATCAAAAAATAAGTAAGCTAAATGACTCAATCACAACTAATATGCATTCAGCTGCCGTACTAGGGCAGACCACCGGCAAGAAGAAATTACTCATTGGAGAAATTCTGCATGATGGCTCGTTCTTGGTGGAAAGCAATAGCAATAATCCAGGGCCAACTACCCAATAGGAATAACCAAGGCCACCACGGTCTCGAGCATCTCGAAGGGCCCAAATGAATCCCTCGCCCGTGCAAGAGTGGCCTGAATAGAGGCACCCTAACCAAATGGCCAATGGCAATAATCCCTGACCACAGAGATCTGGGAGGAGCAAAATATCAGTGCCAGCAGACCTCTTGGAGTGAATGGTGGTAGCTTTAGAAGGAATCTCAGGTAAGACTATATGTCCATGGGACGTACTCCGGTACTCTCGCAAAAAGATCCACAACCATCTCAAGATCAGGCTGAACACACATAGCTATACCGACCTTTACCTTTAGAAGTAAGGAATGATCCCCAACCTAATGAGGATGGCCAGGGAATAGGTAAAGCATAGCAGAGGTCACAAGGAGGCAGGTTCCCGCCTATGATGGACCTCAAAGAAACCCTAACCAATGGAAGGGGTTATGACCTATGAAACGGGCTCAACCGAGCCACCATATCACGAGGCTAGAGACAGCCCTAATCGAAAGGATACGTAATGACTCTCAAGGGGTAGCCCCTAATCCATTGACGAGAATGACTCCCCCAGCCAATTAGGAAGGAAAAGGAGATCTAGAGATACAAAGCGGTGTGGACCTTTTAGAGCCCTCACCATTTGTCCACAATATCTAGAATGCCCGAATGTCGCCAGGGTTTAAAGCCACACAAGTGGAGGCGAAATATGATGGCACGGGAGAACCACAACAACACATAGATGAATATGTGTCCTACAAGGAGATGTTCGAATACCCTGGCCATGTGAAATGTAGAGCCTTCCAGTCTACACTGACAAAGAAGGCCCAGTCTTGGTTTAAAGGCATCCCAGAACCAAGTATCTCAAGCTGGACACAACTCAAAGAGTTGTTTCTAAAAAATTATTAGAGTAGCAAAAGATGCGAGAAAGACATCATTGACCTTTTCAACATTAAACAAATGTTTGGAGAGAGCACAAGAAGCTACTATAGTTACTTCAATGATGAGGCAATAGAGATCGAGCAAAACAACGATGCCATCTACATCATTGCCTTCTCTACTGCCTCATCATTGAAGCGCCTGTAGTCAAACTTGGCAAAACAAGGATTACAAGATGGGTACGTAGCCCTCAGACTAGCAGAGGATCTAATAAAAACCATAAAGGAGCTATAGTAGCATCTAAGAAATTGATAAAGGCTGAAAAGACAACAATCTAGAAGAAAATCCCTAGTTTTGCCTCAGAAATAGAAAAAGACAACAAGGGGAGCCCATAAAGCCCTCAGACCTCAAAAAGGGACAGGAAGGACCCACATATGAAAGACCATCTCAGACCTCGTGACCACCCCTCTCAAAACCTCACGAGTTGAAATCTTGGTGGTCATGGAAAAGAGAGATCTCCTGAAGCCGCCAAGACCTCTCAAAAGTCCTTTAGCCAAAGGAGACCCTGCCAAGTTCTATCACTAACACAAAGACCATGGTCATCTCATGGAGGATTTTTTTAACCTCAAACGCAAGATCGAGAGATTAGCGAATTAGGGTCACCTGCAAGAGTTCTTGGCTAGGAACACGGGCCCTGCTAATCCACCTCCAGTAGCCCCACACAATCAACGACCTCCAGTAGGTGAAATAAATGCTATTGAGAGGAGGTCAAAATGAGCTCGAGGGGAAGACTTAGAACCACTAACAGTGTCTTTCTAGATTGGAGATTTCCTGGTGCGCAAGATACTAATGGACATCGGGTGTGCAGTGAATGTCCTGTACCGGAGGCATTTGATCAGATGGGGATGCACAGGAGCTCGCTGGAAAGGTTGGACATAGCCCGGACCAGTTCTAATGGCAGCACGACCTATATAGATAGAATCTTGTGAGTCTGAACTACAATCCGTGTGAAAGACAGGGATGTCACTGAGGTCATGGAATAGATGGTGGTCGACACCCCCGGAACCTAAAATGCAATCCTAGGCAGAAGAGGAGTCATGGACCTGAGAGAAAAAATCTTTTTGCTAAACTATTGCATGAAGATCCAGGTTGGGGATACCTGCATAGCCCTAGAAGGAGATAGACAACTTGTTATGGAATGTTACCTTGTCGAAAGTAGTAAAGAGAGCTCAGCAGAACTCAAGTAGGAGGACTGCATCGACCTCCTAAAAAGGAACAATGACTTCAGAATTCAAGTAGCTATTAGAGGAGAATGGGTGCTCCCTAACGCAAAATTCCCTAAGAATGGGATAAAAGTAGGAGAGCTATTACTTAATAAATTAAAGGGAAGCTTGTGGACTCCCTTCAAGAATACTAGAAGGTCTTCGCCTGCAAACCTAGCGACCTCAAGAGGGTGCACCGAAAGATTGAGGAACACAAGGTCGTGTTGGGACTTATGCCCAAAAAGGCTTTCATTTTCTGAGAAAAAGTGTAAAATACTATAATCCAAATAAGTAATTTTTTACATATTAGCATAACATGCAATAAGGTCCAAATTGATTTAAATAAGTGATCTGTGTGTTCGGACGTTCAGCATAGTAAGGTACGGATCACTGGAAGTTTAAATCATAAGGAATTAGTTCTTGGCCTATTAATGGAATTGGGCGTTCCATTGAACAAAGGTCATAACACCTTAGTCTCCTTTAAGTAGGGTGACTTACCTTTAGTCATTGGGTAGTGCTCCCGGACTAT
>JAOXNR010000411.1:0-11155 GCA_028571225.1 Parsonsia alboflavescens
GGGAACGGCCCGAAAGGAAAAATGCATCACTTTGCCATGTACCGGGGCACATACGGGCCATCCAGTGAGAACACTGATTCAACGTCAGAGCAAAGCCATCCCGACTAGGATACTGCTTTTGCCATCAAAATTACAGATTTTGAATTTAAAAGATTGGGAAATGATTCGGATGAGAAATCATGTTTACCTGTTTTTATTGTTAATATTGTTATTAATATTTCAGATATATTTCAATCTATAAAATAAATATAATAACAAAGATTTTTTAAAAAATTAGCATTGTGTCTTCCGGGAACATACTTAGTGTACACGCTAAGTATTCATAGGGCACTACAATAAAGGACACAAAGAGTGTATTTCAAAACCCGATTATCACAGGTCCATGTTTCCTTTGTGCACTGCATCAAAGTCTTGAGGGAGGTGTTCTTGCCAAATTCAAACTTACTAAGGATAAGTTTGCCTTGTAAATCCGATCTTGGAAAATACACCTCTCTCCTAAAACTTGGACATGCACAAAGGAAACACGGACCCACGGCAGCCTTCATGGTTTTAGAGAAACACTTATTGCGTTACATTTCACACTCAAAATAAAGAATTCTTTGAACCCCAGGTGGTTATATCACTTTTTTGTATTAGTTCTTTCTTATTTTGAACAACATTTAAATTATGTAAATGAAAATGAAACAATATTACTTGTTTATTTATATTGTGTAATAAAAAATAATATCAAAACAACTACAAGTGATGATTAACTAACATGAAATTCAGTACAGGTCATGGAAGGCAAAAACGAACAAATATTCAGTTAATTATAAGTCAGGAATATTATTATTCTTTGACCGCTACAGGAAAGTCAACCTTGACAGTGACATGTCTCTTCAGCAAAACAGCTACATAAACAACTAGGAGATGAGATCGGAGTTTGGAAATGGAGAAAAGGATTTTTGACGGTTTGCAAAGGTGGAAGATCAGTATATGTATCCAAAGGTCGGTGTTTTCCGTCGATGGTCGATGCAAGCACTTGAAGGGCTGTATTTTATTTTTCAGTTTTAATTTCTTTGTTTGTTCCCGTTCAATGATCATTTAATTTCTTTGCTTTTGAAGTGATAGTGTTAATTAGAAATTTATGAGATTGCTGCGATGTGTATTGAACTAAGTTTTTTTTTCCAATTGAACACGAACAGTTTGCTTCTATTTTTTCATATTTTTGACGGTTTTTTTTTTTGACGGATTTTCTTATGATTTATGAAATGTTGAGATTTGTATGCAAAATGATGTTAAGACTTTTGCTTTGGGGAATTAGAATTTCTGGATTGAATTGGTGGAAGGTCGGGATTATCCCACTGAAAGCCTTAATGACCCCATTGAAGGTCGTTATTATGGTCTAAAGGTCAGGTCTATCATTTGAAGGTCAAAGGAAGACTTGCAAAGTTGAAAGTTTTTCCAAGTCTTTCTTCGACCTTCAGATGCTAAAACTGACCTTTAGCCCATAATACCGACCCTCAGTGGGATTACCTCGTCCTTTGGTGAAAATTTTTTTCTTATTATATTTTGAACTTTTCCAAGTCTTTATTAGACCTTCGACTCAACAAAGATTTTTTCTAATTAGCTTTGTGCCTTCCGAGAACACACTTAGTGTACATGCTAAGTACTCATGGGGTACTACGATAAAAGGACACGAAGAGTGTGTTTCAGTACCCGACTGTCACGAGTCCATGTTTCCTTTGTGCACGTGCACAAATGGAGCCATCAATGCTCTGAGTTCATCTACTGCATCATCGGTATTCTTACCGATCAAACTTGTCAAAGAAGCTAATCTTTATTTTGCAAGACTGCTTTTCCTTTTAGCATTAGACGAACAAGTCTCGAGCAAGATGTTCTTGGCAAATTCTGATTTACTAGGTATAAAATATTATATAACTCATCTGTATCAGAATAGGATCCCCAAGATGGGATTATCTTACAGCCTGTCCGAACCTTTGTCAAATTCTTCCTCAGTAGGCTATTCTGGTTGCACGGTGTATGACCTTCATCTAGGATCAGAATGTTAGGCATCTCAAAGTCTCGTTCAGATGTGTGGTATTCTGATCTTAGATGAGGTTCACACACTGAGCTACCAGAATAGCCTACTGAGGAAGAGTTTGGCAAAGGTTCAGACAGGCCTGAAGATAATCCCATCTTGGACATCCTATTTTGATGCTGATGAGTTATATAATATTTTATGCCTGGTAAATCAGAATTTGTCGAGAATGTCTATCTCGAGACTTGCACGTCTGATGCTAAAAGGAAAAGCAGTCTTGTAAAATAAAGAGAGGGTTCTTTGACAAGCTTTGCAGTAGATGAACTTAGAGCACTGATGGCTCCAGTTGTGCACGTGCACAAAAGAAACATGGACCCATGACAGTCTTCATGGTTTCAGAGAAACCCTTATTATGTTACATTGCACACTCAGAATAAAGAATTCTCTAATTAAAAAAACATCATAGAGATTGGCCACTTATGTCTCAGAAAAAGGCGAGTTTAACTGTATGAATTTTTTTTATGAACTGTTTCCTTTGTTTCTTTACTGTAAAGATATAGATCCCGCCCAGCATACCTTTCACTTTTGACACGATCCAAGACAAGATGTCATTTTGGAGGGTGCTCGGCTCGACGAGATGTGGTTCTTCATTGGAGACTAGTTACATCGATTCTCTTTTCCACATACAACATGTGTACCACCGATTTTTTTTATTTTGTTTGTTCAAAGCATGTAAGAAAGATATTACCTTTAATCTTTGTTGTTAGGTAGATGGTTACATTAAGAATTTGAAAACTAAGTTTTACAAATGTTGGGGGGGGTAGCCATATTGATAAAGCGAGAGGAGGAACTAGAGAAAAGGTACTATTTGAAGGAGCTTGAAAATCTGAAATGAAAGAAGATTTGATGAAGTTAGAAAAAGAAAACTCGGAACAAAAGACGAAAAGGTAGGACACTAAAGGAAGTTCCTTCAACCTTTCCGTCTTTAGTTCCGGGTTTTCTTTTTCTAGCCTCATCAAATCTTCTTTCATTTCCAGATTTTCAAGCTCCTTCAAACTGTGCTTTTTCTTTAGTTCTTCCTCATGTTTATCAATATGGCTTTAAGCAACTTAAATGCTTTTTGTTTAAATGAGGAAAATAGTAACCTCATTAGCTCAAGTATTGTTGAATTTTCAGTAACTTCCCTCTAGGTTAGTTCATATTTGTAATAGTAATTTGTTAAAGGTTATTGGCTTCAAAGTTTGAACAAAAGTTTTGAAAGAGAATAAAGAAATGCACCCATAAATTTTTTTTTTTTTTCTTATGACACAATACTTTTTTTTTTAATTAGAATTAAAGAATTATTGAAACAAAAACAAAAGAACTACTCCTAATCATATAAAATGAATATGAAGATAATTACAAATCAAAAAAATAGGACAGTGACCATGACATGCCTTGGACTCTGGTTTGACAGTGACACTGACATGCATCGGATGCAAAAGAGCTACCTAAACAACTGGGGAGGGGAGATAGAAGTTTGGAAATGGGAAAAAAGCTTTTTCCCTGTTTGAAATGGTGGAATTTCGGGAATATATTCTAAAGGTTGGTATAATTATTTCAAGGTCGGTATTATCCTCAGAAGGTTGATGCACGGACTTGGCCAATTTCACATTTGAAAAGTCTTTCCTCGACCTTCGGAATATAATCCCAACCTTCCACAAGATCATTCTGACAATCCACAATTTCAAACGAGAAAAGCCAGTTTCCCATTTCCAAACCCAATTCTCACGTCCCCAATTGTTTATCATAATTTTTCCACCTAATTTCATCACCTACAGAAGAAGAAAAAGAAATATGGTCGAGAAAAATTAAAAAAAACATGTGGTGGGATAAATGAAAATATTGCAAACTAGTAAGAACATGAAAATCAATTACAAGTCATGAATCGTCTCAACACCAACATCGCCTTAAAAAACATCCATACTCTCATGGGCGACACTTACATTAACATTTACAAACACTCCCTCATCAACTGTCGCCTTCAATGTTTGTTCAGAAACCCGAGACTCTTGGGTAGATCTCCTCATAGATGGGTGCCCTTCTTCAACCTGATCATACGACAATGGAACCTCTACTTCGGGTGGTGTTACTTCTGTGGCGGCGTTCGGACAAGTTTGACAATTGTGCCCTTTTCTTTTGCATATCGTGCAAGTTTTCCTCCGATGAAATTGTTCACTTCGAGAGAGGAACCGACCTTCTTGTGGTCTTCCTACCCCTCTTCTAGCAAAACGATGCCTTTACAACCATATCTTCCAAATCAGTAATTCTATCTAAAGTTGAAGACAACGGAACAGGTTGTATCGAATGTGCATAAGCCTTCCTCAATATTTCCATGTCAAATGAATTTCCACGGCACAGAGAATAATAGTGGACTCCAATTTCCCTATAACGAATTAAAGATGAGAAAAAACAAATTGGGATTATGATTTTAAATCTATTTTCGCAACAATAGAGACGATCCTAAAGGTCAAGCCTATGGGCCATCTAGAATGTCAGTTTAAATTAGACTAAGGTTTTTTAATACCTGGCAGCGGCAATGGCATGTTTACATGGAATTCCTTCTATATCCCATCTCTGACATCCACACGTCCTCCAAATCATATCCACAACAGCATTTGCTTCTCCTGGGTGGATTACCGACTACATACTCCTCCCTATCTCGAATGGATGTAGTATGCAGCCTTTGTTGGTCAACCAAAACAAACAGCACGTCTGGTAATAATAGCAAGCATTGCAATGGCTGCTTCTTGGCGTTTATTGAACCAACTCTGACACATATGTAATCGGCAATTTCCAAGCTTTCTTGATCACTTCATTGAAGGATTCCATGAGATTGCTAATCATTTGGTTATATCGATTATTCGGACAGTAAGTATGTGCCCAACCCAATCGCCCTACCTCAACATCCAACCACCGATGAACCCTAGGATGCATATGTTCAATCTCCCTAAAGTAGTGATCGCATCTGTCCTTATCATAAGCATATGAATCATTTTTGAAAATCCTTTGAATACGAGGATCTCTGCACTTTGTCTTCAATTTTTCCTTCAAATGTCGAAAACAAAAAGCATGTGGAACCTCAAGATACACTTTTCTCACTTGCGCATAGTATGTCTTTGTGTCGATTGGATACAATTACCAAATCATCGGGCAATCCGTATGCAGTTCTTATTCTTCATAAAAACCACTCTCATGAATCACTGCCCTCCTCTTCACCGAATCCAAATGCAAGTGGAAAAGTTTGTCCGTTTCCATCCGCACACACAGCTGTGTAAATTTTGCCCTTCTGTGCATTTTTCAAGTGTGTTGAATTTAGGACAATGACGATGCATCATACGTGAACCTGGATGACCCCAACGATGGTGCCACACCAAAAATTCATTGGTAAGATTCTGGCTAACTACATTGTGTGCTTTAATCGTTTCTATTTGGGAATAATACAATTTGAAGGATAAACATGGCATTTTCTCGATTGTGTTTATCATATTTGCTTTGTTTCCAATTTGGAACTGGCAACACAAAGATAGTCAATACCTTTGTCATCCATCATTTCAATATGATATTCATTTTCTCGAATATCCTTCAAACTTAGCAAATGTTGATGGTACTTAATCGAGAATAGAACGCCTTTAATGCTTAACTTTGTGCCATCATACAACGGAAATATGTGTCATTCCAAAGCCATCAATAATTCTTGTGCTATCCAAAATAGTTTGAACATTTGAGACATTCATAGTCAAATCAAAAAAAATAATCTAAGTGTCTCAAGATCGTATGGGTCATACCACTGTCCATCAGACTGATTTCTTTTCCTTGTTTCGAAAGAAAAGAGAGAATTGACATATATAATTAAGTACATCAAATAAAATAAAATGAAATAACAAAAGTAATGTAAATAACAAACTATATCTCTTGGTTCGAGCCATAATAGCTATCATCAATAGCATAATTGGAGTCATCAAGAAAATTGTCTACGTCAAGTGAGGTATCCTCAATGAACAATTCATGATTTTGTTTAACAATTTTCTATTTAAGTCGAGTGCCTTGGACAAAATTATTTGTCGCATGGACAAGATTTGTTTCAACTGCCTTCTCTTTATTTTTGAGACAAGTCTAACAAGCATCAACAAGGTGCTTAGGTGTCCGGCATGTTTTGTCCCAATGACCTTTCATGCCACATCTAAAGCATTCATCTTTACCTTTAGTAATTGATTTCGGATCATTTGTGGCCTGTCTCTTGATATTTTCTGGTTTTCATGCCTCGATCGGAAGCACATGTTGCTATCCAGAAAAATTATTTCCCTCAGCATAACAAATGACTTCCAGCTTGGGGGCTAAACCAATTGGTTGCAATTAATGATATTTCATGAGCGATTTATTATTTTGCTCTATCACAAATAAATAAGAGATACAATCAGAATATTTCTTGAAGCCTTTCTAACAATATTGCTATTGCAATAACACATTAAAAGCATGAAAGGATGAGAAGGACTTCTCAACTATGTCAGAATCAATGATATTTTCCCCACATAATTTCAATGGGGAACTTATTCGTCACATAGGAGAATTATAGATGCTAATAGACTGAAAGTCTTGCAGTCTCCAATGAATCCATTCATAATGAGCCTTTCGGAGGATCATCGTCCTCAAGTGCTCGAATATATCTTTTAAGTTTTACCATAACTCTGGAGGATCTTTAATAGTGTGATAATAGGATCTCAAATTTTCATGGAGATGGCATCTTAACATGATCAACTTTGATTCGTGCTTGGAGACACTTGAATCTACATGAAACATATTGAAAACAAAAAGGAAAGCAAAAGGAAAAACCATGCCTTAACATGAATGAACAAGATAACGTGTTGTAAAAATAAAGAAAGTAATGGTTAGAAATCGAAATTATAACGTGTTGGGAAAAAAATCGAAATTAATGCAGTCATTAGGAATGGTTAGAAACTCGTGCTGATAACGTGTTGTAAAAATAAAGAAAGAGCCTAAGAGTTTGAGAGAAATAAACTGGAATGATTTTTCATTTATTGATGTATCCATTTTCAAATAAGAATCTTCTTATTTATAGATGTTATGATCAACTATGAAAAGCCTCTATTCATCCTAATCCTTACTACAAATATATATATCATGAATATAATGATCAGGGCTCTTCAATATCCAGAATATAATAATCAAAACTCTTTAATTTTTGAAATTTATGTTCACAATAACTGAAACATTTATAACAAATAGATAATTTTATGTTTTTGAGTTAAACTAAACTCAAATTTTTGAAACGTCAAAAAAAAAAGGCGGATAGTAGTGATCAACCTAAAAACTATGTTTTAAATTTTAAAAGCTCAGAATTCGTACTTGTTCAAATCACCTAATAACCTCATAGTAGTGGATTAAGAAATGTTGTTGGTAAGGCTGACGTGACGTTTGGTTAACTCCAACGACAGGCAGGGGTTCGAAACCCATCGGGAGTAGGACGTAAGCTCTAAACGTTGGCTCTGCCAACGGCCATTGTCTCCCGTTGCGTCCTCTCCGTCAGTCCTCTGCCCTCTCGTGCACATCCCTCGATTTACCCCCACTGGCACAAGGGGCCTCTGTGCCTGTGGGCGGGGTTTCGCCCGCAAGGGACTTCCCCCGGAAATAAAAAAAAAAGAAATGTTCAAGGTTAATCAAATCTTGCCTCATTAAAATTTTCTAAACCTTATAACAAAAAACACTTTAAACCTAAAACCACCTTATAACATAACTTTCTGAAGTGCAAACCAGTTACAATTTGTTCTTAAGCACATACGGTACGACCATATTTTGTTGTTATAGGTACCATACTCTCTGGCAATTCCGCTTCTTCAGTCGGAATATGGGCCAATTGGGCCATTTCACACACAAGCCCATCCATATCTCTCGTTGAACTCCCAACCCTCCCAATTGCTTCAGAAGCCTTCTGCGTCAATTCTTTTACATTTAACCTCTCAATCATATCCTTCCCCCTCATTGACTCATTGATTCTCCTGGATAACTCGGCCGAGTCGGGCACCTTGAATGCCCCATCGGAGATCTGGACAGCAATTCTGAGGTAGTCCACGATGAGCTTAGAATTTATAAATTGGTCTGCCACCATGGGCCAGCCCATTATCATTACTGCAGCAGTGACGGATTCCAAAACTGAGTTCCACCCACAATGACTTAGGAATCCACCCACCGCTGGGTGAGTCAGTATATCCACTTGTGGAGCCCATCCTTTCACTACCAAGCCCCGACCCGAGACCCGCTGCTCAAACCTATCCGGGAAAGATGCAAATCCATATGTCAACTGTTGGGCCGTTGTGGGCTTTGAAACCCAAAGGAAAGGGACACAACTCTGTTCAAGCCCATTTTCCAAATCCTCCATTTGGGCCTTCTTGAAAAGCTTTTGACTTCCACAGGAAACATACAAAACAGAGTCATCTTCGCATGCATCAAGCCATTTTAAGACACCATCTTTAGATGAACTAGTGCCCCCTCGCCCCATTTGGTTGGGCCCACCAAATTTAATGACCCAACTGAAAATACCTTATTATGGCCCATGAACTCTTTAGATAGTCTGAAAATTCAACCTCTAATGCATCAAAACTATTGAAAACAGAAGCCCAGCTGGAAACATTCGCAATCATGCCGTTTCTGACAACCTGGGAATCCTGGTTTGATTCCTGGTACCTTCGGAACACTGAAGGAAGATGTTCGAAGGGAAAAGATGGATAATGTGGCAAATCATGAAATGTCACCTCGCTCAGTGAACGGATGGATTCAAGATTTGGCCAAATTCGGTGTAGAATAGCAGTTAGAAAGATCCCAGAGGAGTATTGGAATTCCGACGTGTTGAGCTAGGCCTTGAGTCCAACCCAGGAAGAAGTCAGAAATCATAGCCACTAGAGGATTATTTTGGGTCTGGAACCACGGAATTATAGGATCCTGAAGCTTGCTGAGGGCACTGATTATGGGACCATTTCAATGGTTTCCGATATCTTCAACATTTTCCACACCTTGAGGGAGAGTTGGGTGGTCAGGAAAAGGAAACACCTGGGCTTGAACGGAGGAATGAGCAGAGATAAGAGGATTCAGAATGGGCAGATTCTTGGGGGTAACCAGCACGGTTATGGCTAATCCACGTAGAGCTAATTGGCAACATATGACCTTGGGCTGGATATGGAAAAACTACGATATGAAGACCCTCTGCAGATTTCGCCAGGATTAATAATAAGGAAGAAAAATGGTGGAGAAAAGGAAGAGTAGATGGAATTTTGAGAAACCCAGGAGAATGCAAAACTAAAGGTA
Organism: Parsonsia alboflavescens; assembly: GCA_028571225.1. NCBI lineage: Eukaryota > Viridiplantae > Streptophyta > Magnoliopsida > Gentianales > Apocynaceae > Parsonsia > Parsonsia alboflavescens. The sequence continues at coordinate 9,380 of JAOXNR010000411.1, forward strand.
GATATAAATAGAGGTGCGACGACTCACTGCTGTCGTGTCGTGTTACCTTTACATTTACTCGCTTCAACCATTAAAACCATAGGCTAATTCGTGATGGTTGTTGGCCATTACCAGATGCAGGAATTCCAATTCCACACGATATAAATATATATATATATATATATATATATATTTATAGAGGAAGATTGTGATGTGTTACGTAACATAGAAATTGATGGGTTATTGATGGAAAAAGTAATGATAATTTTCTATGACGTCAGTTTTTTTTCAATCTTTATACCAAACTTTCTCTTTAAAGATTGAAAAAATCGACATCGCAAAAGATTAATTTTTCCATCAGTAGCACGTCAATTTCTATGCTAAGTAGCACACTATAGTCTTCCTATATATATATTCCCTCCATATTAAATATAAGTCATTGATAATCTTTTAAAACTTTTTTAGAGGGAATAATAATAATAAATAATAATATCAAATACCTGATTAACTAACCATAATAACTTATAATTAATAATTAAAAAATTAATTAAAATAACTTATATTTAATTATGGAAAAACTAGGTTTTATATAAAAATATATATATATTTATATATATATATATAAATATATATATAAAATAAGAATATTATAAAAGTAAAATCTCTTCTTGGCTGTACCAACCTGCAAGCCTTATAATTTAAAACCATTAATGGATTTCCGGCAATGATTATGTTCTACTATTTTATTAATTTGTATAATGAAATGGTTCATTTTTGTCCCATCCTCAGAGAACCAGAATTAGAAGAAAGAAAATGTACCATAAAATTAATATTCTCACTAAGACGGACTGAAAAACCAACTATACAGCTATGTATACTTAAGTAGCTTCAAATGTAATTAGCCTTTTAAATATAAAACCAACTAACTAAGCCATTGTTAGAAAGTAAAACTCCCAACATTGATTCCGACCATAAATTTCAAGTTCGAATCCAAAAAAAACTCCTAACAGTAGCCTTGTTGACCAGCTTGCTGTATCCCCTTCTTCACTTCCAGTTTGTTCACCAACACAATGGTTGGACAATATTTAATTCTATAACATTGAAGGATTAATTTCATATTAGAAGATTAATTATGTGATTACTTCCCATCAAGAATTAAATGTTCTATTTTTTTTTTTGAATCTTTTGATATTGAATGTCTTATTTTTTAAAATAATTAAATTTTATTAGAAAAATTTACATTGCTACTTTAAAAACAAACTAAATCAATATTTTTTTCTTAAAATTTTTCTAAATCAAAATAAAATATTTAATTCTGTTTTTAAAAAATAATTTAAAAAATTCAATATATTTTCATTTTAATATCAAAATTAAATATTCACTCTATTAAAATCAACTTTTCTAAGTTCAAGTTTTCCTAACAACCTCCTTATGTTTTATTACACCAATAATTATGCTAATTATAATGAGAGTTTGATATATTAAATCAAGCTCAAAGGTATGGTATCTTAGATACCCATTGTGTATCATATAGAGTCAATACGAATATTGAATTTGAGGAAGGTAACACTTCTTCGTCAATCATTAAATGTTCATTTTTATATCTTAATTTGCTATATTAAAAATTTATTTGTTTTAAAAGATGAGATATTTAATTTCGTATAATTTAAAATAAAATGTAAATATTAAATTCGACAAAAATTTTTATTTTTAAAGAAAACATGGTTGTGATTAGTTGTGCAGGCGAAAAGACAAGATCTAAAGTGGAAAATGTCATTTCAAAGAAATTTAAACGCA
>JAOXNR010000412.1:476-11151 GCA_028571225.1 Parsonsia alboflavescens
TATAGATAATAATGCAACTACAATTTTATACGTCAGATGCAGGGAATATTAATAATCTTAATCCGAACGAAAATTTTTCATGTCGGATGCAGAGAATTTCGTCTTATGACTGTCCTCAATGTTCAATGGACAATTACATCTGTTTTTTTTTTCTTGTTTTATTATTGTATGACATATTTCTTTATTTGCGACCCCTTAAACTCCTTATAAATACAAAGGTTGTGGCAATCTCTTTCTCGCCATGAACTCCCTTCTCTCCTTTCACAAAGAATAGAAGAAAAAAGAGAAGATGAGTAGAATTTCAGTAGAAACGCTCAATTCCCTGGAGCCAAACGATCCCTACAATAATTTTCGTGCCATATATCAACAACACCCCATTAATGTCATTGTGACGGCTACTCCTTCCATCATAGACAATTGGTTTTCAGGAATCTTCAAAAATTTTGGTCATCTCAACCTCCGGGGAACCCTGGCAATTGCCTTTGAACTTCAGTGAAACCCCACTTTTGAGCCAGGTGGATGGTGTTTGCAACCCACCATCCACCTGGCATCTTTAAGTGGAAAACAGTTGCCATATCTTCCACATTGTTCGTGCAAGTGCTACTCTCATCCTGTCATTGCTTCGACAGTTCCTTTCTGATCCAAGTATAAATTTGTTACTGTGTCTAACCTTTATGCCAAAAACATGTTACCGCTCTTTGGTTATATGTTGTTCGTTGCTAAAATATTGAATTTTTGTGATGTGGCACTTGATTCGCTTTATTATGAAAATAGAATTCCCTATGGCTTATTTGCTATTGAGCATGGAAATTGTGTATGTTTGTCCATGGCTCGAGCGAAGTATCTGGCATGGTGTGCTTCAAAGTGCTCAAGTTGGATATGCATGTGTGAAAGCCTTCATTCTATTAGTCAATGGTGCATATATATATTTCATATAATTGTAATAGTTAAAATCTATGTTGATTTTTTTAAAAAAAATAAATAAAGAAAATTAATGGTTTGAAAGTACTTAAATTTGTTTAACTTTTTATTGGATTTATGTGTTTAATTAACAAGTAAGTAATTATATCTATCAATATAAATAATTTTAATCAATTTTATATTGACATTATTAGATTAATATAGTTAAAATTTTATAAGTCTTATTCTCAATAATATTGTGAGAAGCAATACATATATATCTTTATATATAATGCATGGCCTTTTATGTGGTATGTGTATATATTTAATTGTAATACAACATTATAATAAATAAGCATCAAATAATTTTGTTAATGGTTTTAATGTAACAACTCCTTTATTTTCACCTAAGGTCTCTTGGAAAAGTCATCGCACGCACATCGGCTGTTCTGTTAGGAGTTGCGACTCACCAAGGTAAAAGTATTCTGGACGATCGAGTCGAATCCATGACTTGCGATATTCAAGCTACACCTCTAAACCATTCGGTCACACCCGTGGGTGTGACACAAGTATCTATTACGAGTTAATAACAAAAGAGCATTTATGGTATAATATGCACACAGAATGAAGTGCACCATATCTAATATATTTACAAATATAAACCTATTTATATAACGTATATATGCACAAATAACTCTATATAATGACGCTATTTATGCACATATATATACATACATACATATAGATAACAATGCAACTACAATTTTATATCAAACTACAATTTTTCAGGTCGGATGCAGAAAATGTCATCTTATGACTATCATAGATAATCAATGGAAAATTACAAATATTTTTTTGTTTTATTATTGTATGACTTATTTTGTTTATTTATACCCCTTAAACTCCTTATAAATTCAAAGGTTGTGGCAATCTCTTTCTCTTCTTGAACCCCCTTCTCTCCATTCACAAAGAATAGAAGCAAAAAGAGAAGATGAGTAGAATTTAAGTAGAACCACTCAATTCCCTAGAGCCAAACAATCCCTACAATATTTTTTGCGTCATATATCGACAACACCTCATTAATGTCATTGTGACGGCTACTCCTTCCATCGTGGACAATTGGATTTCAGGAATGTTGCAAAATTTTGGTCATCTCATCCTCTGACGAACCCTGACAATTGGCTTTGAACTTCAGTGAAACCTCACTTTTGAACCTGTTATTTGGAACCCTCCATCCACCTCGCATCTTTAAGTGGAAAACAGTTGCCATATCTTAAATATTGTTCATGCAAGTGCTACTCTCATTTTTGCCATTGCTTCAACGGTTTGTTTTCCAATCCACGTATAAGATTCGTTACCGTGTCTAAATTTTACGCCAACATGTTACCGCTCTCTAGTTATATGTTGTTCATCCCAAAAATAGTGAATTTTTGTGATGTTGCAAGTGATTCGTTTTATTATGAAAATAGAATTCCCATAGATAGGTTGGCTTATTTGCTTTGGGGCATGGAAAATGTGGATGTTTGTCCATGGCTCGAACGAAGTATCTGGCGTGGTGTGCTTAAAAGTGCTCAAATAGGATATGCTTGTGTGAATGCCTTCATTCTATTAGTCAATGGTGCATTTACTAAGGTGTGGAATTGGGCAAATGTTGAAGGATATACGTATATTTTATATGAGTTCTAATTGTATTAGTTTAAATCTATGTTGATATAAGAACAAAAATAAATAAAGAATATTAAGCGTTTGAAAGTTCTTATATTTATTAAACTTTTTATTGGATTTATGAGTTTAATTAACATATAAGTATTTATATTTGTATATATGTATATATAATCTTAATCAATTTTCTATTGACATTGTTATATTAATATAGTTAAACTTTTATATGTCTTATTTTAAATAATTTTGTGAGATGCAATAGATATATATGTATATATATATATATATTTATATAGTGCATAGCCTTATGTGTGGTATGCGTATGTATTTAATTGTAATACATTGTTATAATAAATAAGCATCAAATAATTTTGTTAATTGTTTTAATATAATAACTTCTTTATCTTCACCTTCTGTGTCTGGGCAAAGCCTATGCAAGCACATCAGTGGTTCCACTAGGAGCTTCAACTCACCAAGACTAAAGTACACAGGAAGATCGAGTCGAATCCACGACGTGCGATATTCAAGTTACACCTCTGAACCATTCAGTCACACCCTTGGATGTGCCACAAGCATCTCTTACTAGTTAATAACAAAAGAGCATTTATGGTATAATATGCATACATAATGAAGTGTACCATATCTAACACATTTACAAATATAAACCTCTTTATATGACATATATATACTCCAAAAAATCTATACAATGACGTCATTGATACATATATATATATATATATGTATACATTAATGCAACAACAATTTTATACATTAGATGCAGAGAATAATAATAATCTTAATCCAACTACAATGTTACATGTCGGATGCGAAGAATGTCATCTTATGAATATTGTCGATATTCAATGAACAATTACATTTTTGTTTTGTTTTATTATTTTATGACTTATTTCTTTATTTTCTAAACCTGAAACTCCTTAAAAATACAAAGGTTGTAGCAACCACTTTCTCTCCAAGAACTCCCTTCTCTCCATTCACGAAGAATAGAAGTAAAAAGAGAGGATGAGTAGAATTTTAGAAGAAACACTCAATTCCCTGGAGCCAAATAACCCCTACAATATTTTTCGGGTCACATATCAACTACAGTGCACAAATATCATCGTGAAGTATACTCCTTCCATCGTAGACAATTGGATTTTAGGAATTGTGAAAAATTTTGGCCATCTCATCCTTCAAGGAACCATGACAATTGGCTTTGGAATTTAGTGGAACCTCACTTTTGAACTTGGTGTATGGAATCCACCATCCACCTTGTAGCTTTGAGTAGAAAATAGTTATATTATATTCTACCATGCTCGTGCAAGTGCTACTCTCATCCCACCATTGCTTCAACAGTTCCTTTCTGATCCACCTATAACATTTGTTACTGTGTCTAACCTTTACACCAACAACATGTTACTGCTCTTTTGTTATACGTTATTCATCACAAAAATAGTGAATTTTTGTGATGTTTCTCTTGATTCACTTTATTATGAAAATAGAATTCCATAGATAGGTTGGCTAATTTGCTTTTGGGCATGGAAAATGTACACGTTTGTCCATCACTCTAGCGAAGTATCTGGTATAGTGTGCTTAAAAGAGCTAAAGTTGGATATGCCTATGTTAACATGCCTTCATTCTATTAGTCACTGATGCATTTACTGAGGTGTGGAATTGGGAAAATGTTGAAGGATATACATATAGGTCTTATGAAATCAAATCGTAATACTAAAAATAATTTTTTAAAAATAATTTGATGCAAGAACAATCTCGAAAAGAATGACTAAACAAAAGAAAAGCTGGAAAACTACAAAAACTCTCTAGTTTATGGAAAAAAATGACCAAAGTCGAAAATTATCAATTAATCAAAAGCTGTCAAAAATAATGAGAAACGAAATATTTAAAGTACTAAACAAAATCTAAACCTAGTCGGAACTTAAAAATAATTAAAATTAAAAAATAAACCTAAAAATGAAAAATTACGACAATGCCAATAAAAACATAAAAACGCCCTAAACTCCCTCAAGATGACTCCAGATGGTCGAAAAAGGCCTTGCATCATGACGTAGCGATGACTTTTGTTCGTTGGGCCATTCCGAGTCACCTGGTCAATTTTGAGCCCGATCCAAGCTCGGACCAGTGCCTCGGGAATCGTGCCCGACATCATCCTCCCTAGTTGGGAAAAGATTTGCCCTCGAATCTGACTCGTTCTCGTCAACTACATCATCTACGCGCTGCTGCAATTTGCCAAACCTACCTGCCTGAAAGCTCTCCTTTCTCAGCCGAAACCAAAGCAGCTCGCCTTTCTTGAGCACATCCTTCCTCCAACGTTTACCCATCCGCCATTTAGACTACATGTTCTTTCGTTTAATCCACGCACGATCCCGAAAATGCAGCTTCTTGAACTGTCTAGCACGTTTGAACTGATTGTAATCCGGCAACAGACCCGCTCAGGAAGCTTGGATTGATCTACATTTTTTTTCTGGAACAACCAACGCAAAATTTTCAGTTGCCCTTCTCGTCTTCCCACGAAATTCTATTCCGGATAGCAAATTCCTTGGTGTCTCCTTCCTCAAATCCGAAGCTCCCAGTGTGATATTCTCGCCATCCTTGCTGAAGGAATATGTGTTTCCAAATTCGTCATGTGTCGCCTTCCTATCATACTGCCACAGCCTCCCTAATAGAATGTGACAAGCATCCATAGGAACAACATCACACCATACCTCGTCCGTATATTTTTTTTCCAATCGAAAATCGAACATGGCACCATTTGCTGACTTTTACCTCATTGCCCTTCTTCAACCACGACAACTTGTAGGGCTGCGGGTGCTCAATTGTTTCCAAACCCAATTTTTCAACCATCGTCGTGGAAACCACATTCTCACAACTACTGCCATCAATGATCAGGTTGCAAGCCTTCCCTCATGGAGTACATCGAGTATGGAAGATATTATGTCGCAACCAAGACTCATCTTCTACTGCCGCCACACTTAGCACTCGCCGAATCACAAGGGACTCTCCCGAATCAGCATATACATTGTCCTCCTAATTTTGCGCATCATCAGGCTCCTCTTCCTCGTTGTCAAAACCTGGCTGAAGCACCTCCTCACCGAGTGTCAAGAACTGCCTATTTGGACAGTCTGCGACAAAGTACCCAATGCCTTGACATTTAAAATAGTGCTTGGCTATTGCCGCCGCCTCCTCTTTACTAGTTCCGCTGTGCTGTCCGTCCTTGACTACCGACTTACCATTGTCTCCTCTACTCACAACCGCCTCCGCCGCCGCCGCTAAAGAGGACTGCCTGCTAGGGTTGTCCTGAAATCTGTTCAGAACCCTAGATCTTGAATAGTAGCTGCTCTTCAGTCAAAGCTATCCCTTGACCTCCAGGGCTAATCTGCAAACATCTTCATACATCCAATATTGTTGCAGTTGAACCACTTCACCAATCACTAACTTCAAACCTACAAAAAATCGTTCCACCATCTACTCTTCTTCCTCGATGATATCGCACCTCATGCGCAACCGATCAAATTCCGCGATGTAGTACTCCACTGAAAGATCCCCCTACTTAATGGAATGATAATCAATGAATGCCTCTTACCGATAGTGCATCAGCAGGAACTTCTTCTGCAGCAGTTTCTTCATCATGTCCCGTGTCGAAATTTTTGACTTTCCATCTCTGGCGCGTTGCTTCTTAACTTGCTCCCACCAAATCGAAGCATGTTTCCGCAATTTAATCACCACGATCTTAACCTTTTATTCTTCCATCAAATCTCTAAGATCAAAACTCCCCTCCACCGTATGTAACCAATCTAGAAATTCATCAGGATGCACCCTACCTTCAAAATCGGGAATCTCGATTTTCATACCGAAATTCTAGAAAAAAGATGGTTGACGGCGACGTCGTTCCGGTTGGTTTTGTTGCCCTCGGTTCAACGCCACAAACGGATTGTCATCTTCCTCTTCATCGTCAGATTCAATCACCGATTCCACCCTTGCCATGGACTGAACATCCAATTGCTCCTCCGTCAGTTGCCGCTCCAAGACCTGGATTCGTCTGCTTTGTTCTGCATTTTCGTTTTCGACTTCCTGTAGATCTCGTTGACGAGGCGGTTCGTCTTCCTCAGGAACAACTCCACGTCCCCTTCCAGCATGATGCCGTCCACGAATCTACTCAGCCATTGATTTCAGCAACCTGGGGCTTTGATACCAACTGATGCAAGAACAATGTCGAACAGAATGACTAAACAGAAGAAAAGATAGAAAACTGCAAAAACTCTCTAGTTTTCGGAAAAAAACAACCAAAGTCGAAAATTATCAATTAATCAGAAGTTCCAGAAAACAATGAGCAACGAAATATTTAAAGCACTAAACAAAACCAAAACCTAATCCGAACTTAAAAATAATGAAATTACAAAAATACCCCTAAGAATGAAAAATTACGACAATGCCACTAAAAACATAAAGACGCCCTAAACCCCTCAAGACGACTCCGGATGAGCGAAAAAGGCATCCCAGCATAGCAGTGTTTTTTGTTCGTTGGGGTGTTCCAGGGTCACCCAGTCAATTTTAAACCCGATCCAAGCTTGGACCAGTGCCTAGGGGATCATACCCAACATCATAATAACTTCTTATTTTCACCTTCAATGTTTGGGCAAAGTTCCAGCATACCAATCGACTGTTCCACGACATGCAATATTCAACACCAAGGTGTATGTAGGAAGAACGAGTCGAATCAACGACATGCGATATTTAAGCTACACCTCAAAACCATTCGGTCACACCCTTGGATGTGCCACAAACATCTCTAACTAGTTAAGAACAAAAGAGCATTTATGGTATGATATGCACACATAATGAAGTACACCATATCTAACACATTTCCAAATATAAACCTATTTATATGAGATATATATACTCAACTAAATCTTTATAATGACGTCATTCACACTTATATATATACTTACGTATACACATACACACACACTCACACACATGCACATACATACGTATAAATATTTTTTTATCAATGCAAGTACAATTTTATATGTCAGATGCAGGGAATAATAATAATCTTAATCCAACTACAATTTTACATGTTGGAGGCAGATAATGTCGTCTGACGAATATCGTCGATTTTCAATTGACAATTACATTTTTTTTTTTATTCTATGACTTATTTCTTTATTTTCTATCCCTTAAACTCCTTATAAACACAAAGGTTGTGGCAATCACTTTCTCTCCAAGAACTCCCTTCTCTCCATTCTCAAGGAATAGGAGTAACAAGAGAAGATGAGTAGAATTTACATAGAAAAACTCAACTCCCTGGAGCCAAGAAACCCCTACAGTTCTTTTCAGGTCACGTTTCAACTACACCACATTAATGTTATTGTGACGGTTACTCCTTCCATTGTGGATGATTGGATTTCAGAAATCTTGCAAAATTCTTGCCATCTCATCCCCCAAAGAACCATGGTAGTTGGCTTTGGACTACAATTGGACTTCACTTTTGAACCAGGTGTTTGGAACCCACCATCCACCTTGCAGGTTTGAGAGGAAAATAGTTGCTTTATCTTATACCTTGCTCATGTAGGTGCTACTTTCGTTTCTCCATTGCTTCGGTGGTTCCTTTCCGATCCACGTATAACATTAGTTACTATGTCTAACCTTTACGCCAACAACAAGTTACCGCTCTTTGGTTATATGTTGCTCGTCGCAAAAATAGTGAATTTTTGTGATGTTGAACGAGATTCACTATATTACGAAAGGAGAATTCCCATAGATAGGTTGGCTTATTTGGTTTTAGGCTTGGAAAATGTGGACGTTTCCCATGGCTCGAGTGAAGTATCTGGTGTGGTGTGCTTAAAAGTGCTCAAGTTGGATGTGTTTGGGTAAACTCCTTCATTCTATTAGTCACTGAAGAATTTACTAAGGTGTGAAATTGGGCAAAAGTTGAACTACATACATATATTTCATATGAGTTCTAATTGTAATAGTTAAAATCTGTGATGATTTAAGAACAAAAATAAATAAAGAAAATTAAGGCTTTGAAAGTTCTTATATTTATTTAACATTTTGTTTTATTTATGTGTTTAATTAACATGTAAGTAATTTTATACATATATAGAATCTTAATCAACTTTAAATTGACATTATTATATAAATATAGTTATAGTTTTATATGTCTTATTCTCAATAATATTGCGAAATCCAATAGATATTTTTTTTTTGCATAGCCTTATATGTAGTATGTGTACACATTTAATTATAATACATTGTTATAATGAATAAGCATCATATAATTTTGTTAATAGTTTTAACATAATAACTTCTTATTTTCACCTTCGATGTCTGGGCAAGGTTCCAACACACAGATCGGTTGTTCTGTTAGGAGCTGCAACTCACCAAGGAGTATACAGGAAAATCGAATCGAATCTACGACATGCAGTATTTGCGCACGATCCTAAGAATGCAGCTTGTTGAACTATGTAGCACGTTCCTCAACACCTGAACTAAACTGACTATGATCCGGTAATGAAGCAATCTGCTCCGGAACAACCAAAGCAAAATTTTCAGTTGCCCTCCTCGTCCCCCCACGAAATTCTGCTCCGGACAGCAAATTCCTTGGTGTCTCCTTCCTCAAATCCGAATTTCCCAGTGTGATATTCTCACCATCCTTGCTGAAGGAATATGTGTTTCGAAATCCGTCATGTGTCGCCCTCCTATCATACTACCACGGCCTCCCTAACAGAATGTGACAAGAATCTATAGGAGCAACATCACACCAGAAATGGTCCGTATATTTTTTTTCGATCGAAAACCGAACCAGGCACCATTTGCTAACTTTTACCTCATTGCCCTTCTTCGACCATGACAATTTGTAGGGCTGCGCATGCTCAATTGTTTCCAAACCCAATTTTTCTACCATCGTCGTGGAAACCACATTCTCATAACTACCGCCATCAATGATCATGTTGCAAACCTTCCCTTCGATAGAACACCAAGTATGGAAGATATTATTCTGCAACCAAGACTCATCTTCCTTTTTCGCCACACTTAGCACTCACTGAATCACAAGGGACTCTCCTGAATCTGCATATACAATGTCCTCCTCCTTTTGTGCATGATCATTCTCCTTTTTATGCTTATCAAACACCGGCTCAAGGACCTCCTCATTGAGTGTCATGAACTGCTTGTTTGGGCAGTCTGTGACAAAAGTGTCCAATACCCTGACATTTAACATAGTGCTTAGTTGTCGCCACAACCGTCTCTTTGCCAGTTCTGCTGTGCTGTTTGTCCATAACTACTGACTTACCATTGTCTCCTCTACTCATAGCTGTTGCCACCACTAAAGAGCGGATTGTCCTGAAATCTGTTTAGAACCCTAGATCCTGAACCGCTGTTGTTCCGTCTAAGTTGTCCCTCGACCTTCAGGGCCAATTTGTAAACATCTTCATACGTCCAATATTGCTGCAGCTGAATCACATCACCAATCTTGAACTTCAAACCTGCCAAAAATCACTCCACCGTCTACTCGTCTTCTTCGGCGATATTGCATCTCATATGCAACGAATCAAATTCCACAATGTACTACTTCACCGACAAATCTCTCTGCCTAACGGAATGGTATTCAATAAATGCTTCTTGCCGATAGTGAGTCGGCATTAACTTTTTCCGTAGCAGTTTCTTCATCTTGTCCCAAGTCGAAATTTTTGACTTTCCCTCTCTGGCGCATTGCTTCTTAAAGTTCTTCCCGCAAATCGATGCATGTTTCCTTAGTTTAATCGCCTCGATCTTAACTTTCTGTTCTTTCATCAAATCTCGAAGATCGAAAATCCTTTCAACCGTATGTAACCAACCTATAAATTTGTCAGGATGCACCCTACCTTCGAAATCTGCAATCTCGATTTCATGCCAAAATTCTTGAAAGAAGATGGTTGTTGGCCAAGTCGATCCGGTCGATTTTGTCACCCCCGGTTCAACGCTACAAACGTGATGGAGATTCAATGCCAATCATACAAGATGGACCTATCACAAGGGCTAGAGCAAATAAGTTAAGGAAAGCATTAATCACATTTGTGCAAGGAAGAGAAGAAATGCTTGACTTTACAACTTT
>JAOXNR010000413.1:0-11150 GCA_028571225.1 Parsonsia alboflavescens
CCATTATCAGAAGAAATGAGTTTGAAGATGTTACAGGTGAAATTATTTGGAAACAGAAACTGTCCTTCTGAACTCTTACCAGTGGTACAAAATAGTGCTGTAAACTGCAAAGGTGTTCCTTCGGGTGAGAGAAAGAAAAAATTGGAACAAAGTTGCAGAAAGCTTGTAGTCAGTTCTATTTGAGATCCAGAAGGATGTTGTCGGAAGCTACTAGAGCTTAGTTACCAAAATTTGCCAGATGATCTGAAGCAATGTTTTCTCTATTTTGCTGCTTTTCCTGAGGATACAAATGTCCCCACAAGGCTGATGATTTTGTTATGGATTGCCGAATGTTTTGTCCTGCTGGAGAAGTGTGTCCAAAGAAGCTTAGAGGATGTAACAGAGGATATCTTGAATAACCTTATCGATAGAAGCCTCGTAACGGTGTCCAGAAGAAGAACCTTAGGTGGAGTTGATGCAAGTTGTGTTCATGATCTGTTACATGCATTTATTGTTGCAAAAGCATGTAAAGAAAGATTCATGCTAAAAGTAGATGGTAAAAAAAATCCCTATTCCACTTTATCCTCTGTTGGTGTGTATGATCAATGTCGTCTGAGCATCTATCCTAATTATTGGAGACAGTTTCTTGAATCAAAACTTTCGGGTCCCCGTACGAGGTCTCTCCTTTGCTCTCACTATGATGCTTTCAGGGATGTCTTGAATTTCAGAGATTTTAGATGTCTTAGAGTTCTGCATATAACATTCGTAAATAGTGTTCTGCAATGTTCACCTTGATTCATTTGAGGGTCTTAGTCATTGATAAATTTGAAGTCTCAAATGAATTTTACATCATCTCAAATACTCACAAGCTCCAAAACCATGAGACCTTTATAATGGATGAAGGTAGAGTACAATCAAGGAAGCCATATGGATACTTTTTGGTGGACAAGATTATGAAGATGGTGAGATTGAGACATTTCTGTGTAGAAGTTATATTTCTTCCCGATACTGCTGTGAGAAATTCTGGGAAATGTCCTCCCCCTTTGATAACTTGCTATCCCTTTACCATCTAAGAGCAAGTTATGAAGAAGATATCCAGATGATTCTGAAACTAATGCCCAATCTTATGGAGTTGAAAGTTCTATTTTATTGTCCAGATGGAAACAACTATCCCTTTCCCAGATTGGATTTTCTCAAGAAACTTGAATTGTTGGAGGCAATGCGCAATGGGGGTTATCGTTTCTTTTCTTGTAAGATTCTCGATTTTCCTCCATATCTCAAAAAATTGATTCTATCAAATTTTTGGGTGCCATGGGCAGAGATTTCAGACCTGGAAAATTTTGAAGATCTAGAGATTCTTGAATTGAAAGGAAGAGCCTTTACGGGACCAATATGGGACATGGTTAACGGTCAGTTCCCAAACTCAAGTACTTGAGTTTGTCTAATCTGGATATTGAAGAATGGAATGCTTCAGAAAATGAACAACATATTTCATGGCTGGAGCAAGTACATGTGGCCTCGTGTCGAAGTCATGAGGAGCACCCTTCCTATTTGACAGAAATTGTGAAATTACAGGTAATCAAAGTGTTCCATTGCTGTGAGTCTTTGGAGCAATCAGCCAAGAGAATACAAGAAGAACAAATACAAACAGGAAATGAGCAATTTGTGCTCGATATAACTAAGCGACCATCTTTGTTGTTTGTCTCAACATAACTTATTTTTCGTAGGATTTGTTTTCCTTCTGTAGTTATGAGGTTTTGAATGTAGTTGGGCAAGTTTTTTTTTTTTTTGAAAAACAGCCTGATAAGATGGCAATCAGTAAATAAATAAATTTCCTTTTGATGTTTTTTTTTTCTTCATTTTCTTCCCTTTTGTTTTCTCTTTCTTGATTTGTTTCCTCTGATTTTTATTATTTTTGTTTTCATTCTTGGTTAGTGTAAGTTATTGTACTGATTGTTGTAGGATGTCTGTGAAAATTTTATCCTATTTTTGTATGTCCTGTACTGATTTAGCCTAATGAGAAAGGCTAAGATTAGCTGGTTTACGGGTCTAATAAAGAGTAGATAAGATAAATATACCAAATATGATTCTCCCTAGCTTTTAATTATAGAAGTGAAAGTAATAATATCCAGGATATAAAACACTGATACTATTCACAAGTCATTTTAATCATTTTTTGTTGTCACTAAATATAATATCATGCTGCCTGGTCCTTTTAAGGAACAACTTCAAGTTGTTCTGAAGAGCCTGAGATGTTTTTAGATATTTTCTAAAAGGTGTAGTAAACTTAGAAAATTGAAAGATCTCCCGATTCATGCTGAGCTAAGATGTTATGTCTCCTTTTTCTATATTGCACTGATGTCGAGATAAATGATTGGATGGTGAATGAGTTAAAAATGCATCTTCTGTTGGATGTTGGACAAGGAGACAGTAGAAAGATCTACATGAGGGCTCTGAAAGCATCAAAATCTGGACAACAAAACTCTGCTCCAGTGGATGAATTTGATTTGGGCTTTCTTGATTTTCTACTAGACAGGATCCTGGAGCTTTCAAACAGTAATCTCAGTTTCACAACTCCTAACATTCATCAGACTTAGAGAAGCACTCCGAACAGGATTGGACGACCAATTCTCTCTTTGGGTGTATAAATGCTGTGGTCATTGACACTGTATGTGCTATTTACTTGCTCAATGACGAAGAGGAAACTGGAAAGACAACTAGGAAACTGGAACGGAATAAGACGGTTGCAGATTTGTCAGCAAATGTTTTGAGGCAAAGGCAGATATAAGAAAATATAATGAATTACATGTTCCAAAGTCGTTGCAGTTTGACGTTCCAAGATCTAATGGACGTGGCTTTATTGGTTCTGTGTTCCAGAATCTGAAGGAGCTGCTAAGTACTATGGCTGATTTAGTTGCCCCCATAAAGCATCATATTCATATAGTTCAAGTTGAGCTACTGTCCCTGATGGAAGATTTTGTCCAGCCCACTCAAAGTAAAGAGCGTCAAAGTCTATACACTCGTTTTCTTGACACTGCATATTAAACTGAATTTGTCACTGACACATTTCCAGTCGGAGGTGATCCCATCTACCGTCACAAGTTGGGCCTGTTTAATGTCCTTGAAGAAATTAACACAATCAAGAGAGAGCAGGAAGCAATCCCTTCTCATTATTCGGCACAGATTTCGGTACAATGTAATTTCCCAAAGGACACTGCAGTCCCGAGTTCCAAAGGGAAACTGAAGGATCAAAACTGCCGAACTAAACTAGTGATTTTTGTGGAGGCAAAGAAAATAAGAGAGCAACTTACAAATGGACTGCAAAAACTATATATTATCTCAATTGTGGGCATGCCTGGAATTGGCAAGACTATTCTTGCTGATTTAGTGTTTGAACATTTCTCTGTTACCTACCATTTCCATGTCCAGGCAAGGTGTTCCATTCGTCAGATACATGACAAGAGGAGAATGTTGCGAGAAATTTTGCAGCAACTTACTGATGAAAGTATTCATTATGATGATGACGATTTAGATGAGAAGCTGTACCGAGGTCTGAAGGGTAAAAGATACCTTATACTCATGGATGATATTTGGAATATTCGGGCATAGGAAGCTGTAAAAGCCTGTTTCCCAGATGATGAGAATAGGAGCAGGACTTCACAAGCCGATTTGAAGAAATCACTAGAAAATCTGGACTAGACAGTATCACATATCGCCTTTTACCATTATCAAAAGAAGAGTTGGGATTTGTTAAGGGTGAAATTATTTGAAATGAAAGTTGTTAAGTATTGGACGTGAAATTGCTGCAAACTGCAAAGGTTTACCCCTCACTGTTGATTTGGTAGCTGGATTCCTTCGGGTAAAAGAAAGAAAAGAATGGAAGAAAGTTGCAGAAAACTTGATGACACTTCTATGTGAGGATATAGAAGGACATTGTAAGAAGACAATAGAAGTCAGTTACCGAAATTTGCCAGATGATTTGCAACCGTGTTTTCTCTACTTTGCAGCATTCCCTGAGTATGAAGATGTGCCCACAAGGAAGTTCATTTTTCTATGGATCACGGAAGGTTTTGTCCAGCTAGGAAAGGATGAATTAAGAAGCTTAGAAGACTGCAGCAGAGGAAAATATGAAAGAACTTATTAATAGAAGCCTTGTAACAGTTTCAAGAAGAAGACCATTGGGTGGAGTAGAAGCAAGTCGAGTTCATGATCTGTTACATGAATTTGCGGTAGCAAAAGCTCAAGAAGAAAGCTTTATGCTGAAACTAGATGGTACTGTTAAGGCTGGACTTGGTGTCCATGATCAATGGCGAGAGCAATATCGTCTGTGCATCTATCCTGATAATTGGGTGCAGTTCCTTGAATCAAACCCTTCTGGTCCTCACACAAGGGCTCTCATTATCTCTGACTCCAGGGTTAAGAATGTTTATTCATTAAACTTCAGCCTATTTAAACTTCTCAGAGTGTTGCACATTACCAGACTCATTCACTGTTATAGTCCTTCAATGTTCACATTGATTCATTTGAGGGTTTTGGTTATTGATAGATTTGAAGCCTCAGATATATTTTAGGTCATCTCAAACATCCATAAGCTCCAGAACCTAGTGAGCTTTAAAATGGGGAGATCATTTAATACTGAAAAGCCGCACTTATATTTTTTAATAGACAATATTGGTAACATGATGAGATTAAGAAATTTTTGTTTTGGAGGTTATCTTTGTTTACTTTACTGCAGTGAAAGAATCTGGGAATTGTCTTCTCTCTTTGGTAACTTGTCAACCCTTTATTATCTGAAAGCTTGTTATGATGATGATATCGAGAAGATTTTAAAGCTAATGCCCAACCTTCTGGAGTTGAAAGTTCTGTTTTACAATCCAGATGCTGCAAAACAATCCAAAATCCTGAAAATTCTCCTAACCCATATCCAAGGTGCATCCCGAAGTGTAGATCAGGACCTCCAAGGGCTTTGGTCAGACGTGAAAATCTTGAATGTCCAGGTTTCACCAAAAAAAAATGTTATTGCTTGCCAATGAATATGGACAGTGTGAATTCTAGTGTGCTATGAAGGCTTCAACTTTTAAAGCCTGATGTCCAAGAAGTTTACACCACACTTTCCAAATCCCCAAGATTCATCACTGGCATGAATTATAAGTTCTTATGGAAAATCTGAACTCCCTCCAATTGAATATTGAAATTCGAATGAAATGTCATTCTGAACTTGTTGCTCCTTTGAAAAACAAACTTGAAGATGTTCATAAGAACCTGAAATTTTTGAGAAATCTTCTTGGTTTACTGCAAAGAGGTGTACTAAACTTCATAAATTGAGAGATCTAATTATCCATTCTGAATATGTGGCAGTCAATACCTCATGTCGTCTTTATCTTTATTGTGTCATTGATATGGTGAATAATCGCACTGTGAATGAGATGAAAAGGCTTCATTCATTTTAGCTACTAAACTTTAGTCCAGCACAACCGGATATCAGAGGGATCTATTCCAAAGCTCTAAAGGAATCCAAATCAGCAAAAGGAGATTCTGCTGTATTGGATGAATTAGATTTGAGCTTCATTGATCCTCTACAAGACCATATAATGGAGCTTTCAAAAGCTCATCTCCGTTTCATGACTTCTACCAAAGATAACATTTTATCCCTGTTGGAGGAATTGCGAACTGTGATCACATCTTTTGCATTCAGTAAATCACCGGAAGAGCATCCTAAGCATGATCAGATGTTCAATTCTCTCTTTTGAGTCTATGAATGCAGTTATCATTGACACTGGATGTGCTATTTACTCACTTAGTGATGATGTAAAAAATGAAGATATGACTGTGGGACTGGAACTGGAAATGGAAAAGAAAGTTACAGATTTGGTAGCAAATTTTAAGATTGCGAAAGCAGATATAAGAAAAATTTATGAATAATATGTTCCAAAATGGACAGGGCTTTATTAGTTCTCTGTTCCTGAATCTAAGGGAGTTGCTAACTGGTAAGGTTGATTCAGTTGCTCCAATAAAGCACCACATTGAAATAGTAAGAATGGAACTATTGTCCACAGGGGAAGATTTCGAAAGAATTACAAAGCAGCCTAGCCAATGTGAGGAGCTTCAAAGCCAATGGACTTGCTTTCCGGATATGGCATAGCAAACAGAATACATCAATGATTCATTTCCGAGTAGTAACCATCCCCTCCATTATCACAAGTTGGGGCTATTCAATGTCATCGAAGATATTAAGACAATAAAGGTAGAACTGAAATATATGAGAAACACCCCAGTCCCCAAGCCTTCATGCTTTACCACTCTAATTTCAGTGGAATCTATGCAGTGGTGACTACCAAAGAGAGTTCGAAACATGAAAATAAGAGAGCGATTGACAAATGGCTCAGAAAAGCTAAATATTATCTTAATTGTGGGCAATCCTGGAATAGGCAAGACAACTCTTGAAGATTCAGTGTTTCAACACCGTTCAGTTGGCTACCATTTTCATGTTCGTGCAAGGTGTTCTCTTAGTCAAGTACATGACAAGAGTAGGTTGTTCCTTGAAATTTTGCAGCAAGCTTTAAACTTCTTACGTAGTTTTCTTGGCATCGGTATTTTGATTATTTTACAATTAATTTCAGGACCGTTAAACTTCTTATTGTGCTACGCATAAAGCTTCATCATTATTGTCCTGAAATATTCACATTGATTCATTTGAGGCTCCTATCAATTCATATCGTGAATCCTCAGATGCATTCTATATCATGTCAAACATTCACAAGCTCCAAAACCCAACAACCTTTATGATGAATGGAGTAGCATCAGAGTCCCAAGGTGAATATTTGATGCTGGATAATATTTGCAAAATGGTGAGATTGAGACATATCTGTTTAGAAAGTAACATTTCTTTCAGATACAGCAGTGAGAAATTCTTTGAGAATTCCTGCCACTTTAATAATTTGCAAACTCTTTACCATCTGTGAGTAAGTTATCGAGAAGATATTGAGAAGATTTTGAAGCAAATGCCTAATCTGGTGGAGTTGAAAGTTGAATTTTACAGTTCATATGATGATAGTCATCCCTTTCCCAGATTGGACTTTCTCAAAAAACTTCAGTCGATGGAGGTGAAGCACGAGGCAAATTATCATTTCTATCCATGAAAAATGGTCAATTTTGCTCCAAATCTCAAAAGGTCGGTTCTATCAAAATTTGGCATTCCTTAGACAAAGATTTCAGAGATTGGGAATCTTAAATATCTTGAGGTTCTCGAATTGAAAAATGGAGCCTTCATAGGACCAATATGGGAATCGATGGATGGACAATTTTCCAAACTCAGGTACTAGAATTTGTTTGGTATAGACATTCAAGAATGGACTGCATCCGAAGACCACTGATGAGTTGCATGTTATCTTCTGTAGGAAACTCGTTGAACTCCCTTCTTGTTTGGCAGAAGTTGGGACACTGCAGAGGTAACAAATCCTTTTTTGTTGACGCCAGTTACACATTTGAATTGCGTAAAATTATTTAAAATGTTTTGTGGATGATCCTTTTGACTTTAAGAATGACTATAATAAATGAGGTGGGTAATATTTCTAATTACTCTTGACATTTATAATCTTGGAATTGCTTTGATTTTAAAGTCTTGGCATGTTACAATCAGGTAAGTGTGAACCATCATCATTCCTAAATCATTTGTATGTTGAGCATGAAGAGTTTGAAACATTACAATGATGTGTTCAAATGACATCAGAAATGAGACTGAAATTTTCCTTTTGTCATTTAAAGTAAAATAGGCAGATTCTGGAGCTGCAATTTCTGGCTGATTGTTCTCAGATGATAAAAAAGTGGAATGGGAATGTCTTCAGAACTAGATGGTATATGAACAAATAAATGCAGAGGGAAAGAAGACTGTAAGTGTTGATCCAATGATTTCCAAGGATAAGAAAGAAACATTATTGATTTGATGTTCTATATCTCCTCCTTCGAGTGGTAGAGTTTCAACAGCTTAAGATATTCTGGAGTTTTTCCGTTTAAAATTAGGCCAAGAAGATAAGTTTTCTAATATCATGTTGCAGAAGATCAATTGAGGTGGCCGGAGACTAACTCAGAATTGATATGCCCTCTAGAAAGAGAAGTAAAAGCTTTTAGACTAAAAAAAGGCTTTCTGAAAATCTTTACCAATTGTGAAGGGCTTGGAATATTGAAGTATGGGACGTTGGAGTTTTTCGTCACTCGTATCGAAGGTGCATCCCAAAATGCAAGTCTTCTGAAAATCTTGAATATGAAGATCTCCAAGCAGATAAAAAGGTGACTGATTAACCACAAATATGGATAGTGTGATTTTTAGTGTGCTATCAAGGCTAATATCCAAAAATCCCTTTCTATTTCATATGATTGGAGTATATAATAGTGAAGGAAAATCGATATTAATCTGTCAATTTTTTTTTGTAATTTTCTTCATAGTCAAGTGGAATAAAAGTCTTTGTATTTTGTATTTTTCTTTCTTCTCTGCATTATTGATTTGTTGGCCTTTATGTTTTATCTGAAGATTTGGTGAATCTCGAAAGCGTAGTGATTTGACAGCACTGGTTTTGCGCATGAAATGGAATATGAGGTTGGAAGCTTTCGAGTTGAACATAATATTAAAAAGAGTTTTTTTATTATTGTGTTTTCTTATAAAATAGTTCATTTTTAAAGTTCAGATGACATTTTCTCCACCAAATTTAAAAGTATTTTTTTATGAAAAGAAATATTTTTTCATTACTATTTATAACTCGTTATCACTTCATAAAAATTAAGAAAATGTTTTTTTTAATATCTCTATTTATAACTTTAATTAAACATACGGATGAATAGGGAGAAGAAAAAAAATTCGGTTTCGAAGTTTGAAAAAGAAAGAATTCGATGGCTGTTTTTTCGTTGTAGTAATCGAATTCTATTCATTTTCTAATGGTGTGGATAGAATTGGTGCAACAACATTTTCTCCTTACAATAATTAATTGGAAATGCGTTCTTCTTTTCTTTCCCTTTCTGAGTGTCCAACCAACCAATGACTTCTCGTCTTAATTTTGGCACCTACTAATATTTTAATCTTCAATCACTAATCAACAAGATTGAAGATACAAGATCGAAGATTATTCCTTGCGTGAAATTTACATATTCTCAAAGCTGGGGCCATCCTTTTGAAACTTTAGACCATCTCTTCCGAGTCTTCTCTCTGTAAACAATTTTTGTTTTTTTTTTTTGAAATCAGTGTGATTCACATGGCTTCCTCCGGCGATCAATATGATCTTTTAGGTTTCCTATCGGAGGTGGAAAGGCCTCTGTATCCGGAAATGGGAGATGAAGTCCGCAGACTTCGAAGGAAGGCTCGCTTTCTTCTAGTTTTTCTCAATTGTGGAGGAAATCATAACGACATTGGAAACAGGCATTTGCGAGCTCTTTTTCTTCGTACTAGAACAGTGTTCCAAAGTGTAGATTTCGATATTCGACGATGTTGGACAAACTTCAACTGGACTTCATCAGAAGATTCCGGGTCCTATTGGTCACCTATGGCTGATTTGCTTTACAGGGCACTACAAAGGTTTGAGCTTTTAGATCCAGATATCCGTGAAGTTTATACCCTGCTGTCCAAATGTTCGAGATTAACTATCGGTAGAGATTGTAAAACTGTCATGGAAAATCTCAACATCCTCCTGTTTAATATTGGGGGTCTGCTACGATATGGAACTGAAATAATTGCTCCAGTAAAGGTAGAAATCGAAGCTGCTGAAAAGGGCCTCACATTTTTGAAAGATTTGCTTGCTTGTACTGCAAAATGGTGCGGTAAAGCTGGGAAATTCAAAGATCTCATAATTCATACTGAATTTCTGGTTGATAAGATGTCATGTCTCCTCTATCTGTGTTGTGTCAACGAAAAGATGAACAGTGAGATGGCCAATGAGATGAAAATGCTTCTTTCATCTTATCTACAAAATTTCAGTCCTGCCCAGCGAGATGTTAGAGAGATCTATATCAAAGCTCTTAAATCTTTAAAGTCATCACACCAAAATTCTACTTTGGTGGATGAACTTTCTTCGAATTTTCTTAGGAGTTTTCTTAATTCTCTTCGGGACAATATACTGCAGCTTCCAGACACTTACTTTAACTTCCTGGCATCTAACAAAGAACAGATTTTATCCCTTCACGTGGAACTGCGATTTCTCACCATATCTTTTGGAATACATGAAAACCATTTTCGCTACCCAAAAGAAGCCCATTTGTACATAGAAGATTGGATTCCTAAGCTTGATGAGATTTCCAATTATTTCCTACAGCTTATATGTGATTCTATCATTGACATGGGATGTCTTATTTACTTACTATACGAGCAGAATACTGATCACTTCAAGGTGTTGAAGCTGGAAGTTTCAAATTTGTGGGACTTTGTAAAGACTGCCAAGGACGTAGCAAGAAAAGCATGTGCCATATATATTCCAGAGCCATGGCAGCTTAAGACTAAGTTCCGAAGAACTAATGCACAGGACATGGTAAGTCACCTAATGAAGATTCCTATGAGAATGAGGTACGAAATTAATTGTGCAGAAATTATGCTTGACGTTCTTGATAAGGAGATGCTGTCCCTAATTGACACTATCAGAAATTTGACATCAGAAGAACTTGAAACCCAAATGATAAGTTTAAGTGCCATCCGAAGTTGGGCAGAAAATTTCACTGCATCATTTTTTCCGATATTTGGCTGGTTCTCTAGCAGCGATTTGTGTTTGCTTGTTTTGATTGAAGAAATTAAGGCCAGGAAAATGCACTTTGAAGTTCGTCAGAACGAGATTCTACAAGACACTTATGTGAGAAAGCTCCCTAGAAAAAATGATCTTGATTTTGTGGCAGAAAAAATAGGGCGTGATTCCATGTTTATTGGTAAGATTTCTATTATTGGTTCCATGTTTTTTTATACCTTTATGTTCCAAACAAAGTGAGCATCACATATTTCTGGAATGGGAGAGTAATACTTGGGAAATATTCATCACTTTAAGATGAAAGGAGAAGCTATTCTTTTAAAATTAGGATAATAGATTAGTCTATTTGGATTTTACAGATAAATAGAAAGAAAATGAGTTATATGTGTGCATTGATAACATTGCAGATCAACAGAAGTGGCTGCAGACAAGTTTGGAATCTTTGGATTGTATATT
>JAOXNR010000414.1:0-11150 GCA_028571225.1 Parsonsia alboflavescens
ATCTCTTGTTGAAGTCTTGGGCAAAATTTTAGATTATGAGTGACCTTGGGTTTGGATAGATGGATGTTGAAATTCCATTTAGAATTCAAGCGAAACACATCACATTTCCTGCAAGTGCTCTATTTTGGTTCTGAAGGTATAATCCATTAATCCTTGAGCTTTGTTGTTGTTTTATGATTTCTATTTGGGGTGAAATTTTATAGAGGTGATGGCAGATTAATCCTAATTCCCTGATGTCAATTCTTTTCCCATGTTCTTAAATTCCAACAATTGTCTTGGTTCTCTGTCCAGTGCTTCTCCATTTAAGCCATGAAAGTGGTGGGTTTATATGGTGATTTGATGATTAAGGAATTTTCCATTTCTAGCCAAATTCTTCTTTAACAAGTGATGGGGCTCAAAATGTGAACTCTGGGTCACCCCAAAACCGTGATGATGTCAATGACTGCAACTTGAGAAGAAAGTAGAGAAGGTCATCGAAGTGGGGCTGTGCCCTTGGGAAGAGCTCCGATGCCTAAGTTAGAATTCTGAAAGTAATCGAGTGTAATTAATTCTCAAAAAGACCATCCTCTTTTTTGGATTTATTATGATTTGATAATATAGAAGAAATCAATTACCTCTTTGATTAGGACTCTACTTTTATGCAATAGTAGGCAATTAGGATAGTTGTGAGATTATGGAATCCCGCTAACGGCTCCTGGAATCATGGAGTTTCCTTTGGTTGGGATATCTTGCCATTCACGTCTCTATCGAGAGCTATGAGCTCGCTAATCAACCTCTAGACCAACTTCGCGACCTATCCGTGGACTCCAAGAGCCTCGATTATCTTTTCTAGGAGGTAGCGCCGAGTGATCATAGGCTCATGGGCAAGCAATTTCATAAAAATGTCCTCTACTTCAATTCCTACGTCTCCCCCAAGAGTAGATATGGTGAATGGGGTATTTTATTCTCCCCCAGCCTTGGTCCAGGCTCGTCCTATAACAAGTCTGGTCTACGACCTGTGTAAGGTAGGGGCTAGTTTTATGTCTTCTTCTTTGAGCCCTGCTATTTTCATACAGATTGGCAATGAAATGAAGTTGGTGAGGGGCTACATTGTCGTCATTGTTGAGGACGAACATCCTTACAACAAACATGAGGGACGCATAGTCCTCTACCTTTCCAGCTTTATGGGAGGTATTCTTTTTCCTTTTCTCCACTCTCTGCTTTTTGAGATTGTTTTGTTCTGGGATGTTCCTATAGGCCAGCTCATCCCAAACTCCGTTCGAATTGTGATTGCTTTTATAGCGACCTGTCATCTTTTTACAGAGTTCCTGTTTCTTTGGAGGTCTTTAGATGTTTTTATAAGCTGAGAGTCTCCACAACCTCCAAATCCTCTAAAGGTTACCTCTGATTTGACCCCCGATATAATTTAGTTAGCCCCTTCCAGTCCTTAGTAGGAGAACGGAAATCGCACTTCTTTTTTGCCCATCTCTCAAATAATCTGGTTTAGAGATATCCGGACTAGAATCTGAACAGCACCTTCTTCAACTAGCTCCCTGACCTGACTAGTGATCAGATTGAACATGGTGACTTTCTGATAGCATTGGCTAACTCTAATCGAGCCAAAGTCGGATGTAGTCTCGTGAAAATCTTTTCTTCATGATATTGGACTAGAGAGAGGAGTAATGCGCAAAATCCCTTCAGTTAGGATAAGCTTGCGGATAACTTCTTTTTAGGGAGCTTTCCGGATTTCGATAGCCTCCTTTTGTAATTTTGTGCAAACTGCTTCTCCTTTTTATTTTAGCAGTAATGAGGGATGCATTCTAGCTCTACAGGTTTGTTCCTACCATAGCTCCTGTTGGTGGAGTTGGGGGCACCGTACTCTGGCTTTCTAGGTCTGCTAGTACTGCTTTCTCTACTGCTACTGCTACTGCCCTAACTGTTGAAATTTTTGTTCCTCGGACTTGGGCTACATCCCAACAAGGTGTTGCGATGTTCGATATGACACCCTCGGACCAGCTAAGAGAGATCTGACCTTCGTCCTCCTTTATTTTTTCCCAATCAGCATTGAAAAGTCCTCCACTCGTAATAGAATAGGATTTTTTCTATTCGACTCTTTGTGGTTTTTTTGTATTGCACTGTACTGAATATTTCAGAGGTTTGTTTGTGGGGTTTGCTCTTACAACAGCTTCCATTTCTTTGCTAAGTATTCTGTCTTTTGCTTTGGCACATTGAGCTTGAGGCAAATAACACAAAGTGTAATCTTGACAAGCTTTAAAAAAGCAAAAACTTATCTTTTATTCAAGTCTTGCTCAAACTGAGCCAAGGGAATTGTTGGGGTCTCACCGCATTTCAACTAGGTCCTTTAGGATAGTGTCTAGATGAATTAATAAGTCTGCAAGGTCTACAATGTTTGAGTAGCTTTAGGCATAGAATTTCTTTAGTTGGAAAATGTTCCAAGGCCTTAGGAGTTGTCTTCCTTGGAGATTAGCGAGCTTGTACCTCCCTCCTTTGTGGACTTCTTGGACTATATAAAGTCCTTCGAAGATTTCTTGCACCTTGGTCAATTAACCTTTTTTGCCAACATCTGACCTTTTGAGGACCATTTCTGCAACTGTGAAATGCCTTGTCTTTACTCTTTTGTTGAAAAAATTTGTGACTTGCCTTCTGTAGCATCTATCAACTTCCATTGCTTTGTTTCTGACCTTTTCAAGGAGGTCGCCGTCTGCCTTTCTCTCCCCCTCGTTTAAGACTGAATTGTATTCAGTCAGTGTTAGAGACTTCATGCCAACCCCGATTGGCATCGCTGCCTCTGCACCAAAGCATAGGTTGAATGGTGTTTCAATAGTAGCCTTTCTAGGTGTTGTTTTCTACTCCCATAGAATGCTTGGAATCTCGTTTGGCCATGCAGGTTTGCGGCCCGCTCTTTCGAGCTTGTGAGCCTTTTCTTGAGTCCCTCCATAATGATTCTGTTTGTGACGTCAACGAGCCCATTAGCTTGGGGATCAGCCAAAGAGGTCAACCTCTGTTCAATGTTCAAATTCTCGCAGAATGTTTTGAACTAGTCTCCGATGAACTGTCTTCCAATGTCTGAAATTGTAGCTTGGGGAATCCCAATGATTCTCAAGATTAAAAACTGGATTTTTAGTAATGAGATGGTTTTCGTTGGCTCTACTTCAACCCATCTGTTGAAGTACTCCACAGCGACGATTAGAAACTGAACACCCCTCACTCCTTTCGGGAAGGGTCTTAGAATGTCAATACCACAAATATCAAAAGATATTAATGCGTTGATGGATTGATACCTCGTTGGTGGCACATGTGATTTGTTCCCATGCAATTGGCAACTCGTGTATTTCTGTATGGTCTTCTCAATGTCTGAAATCATTGATGACAAATAATACCCTGTCCTCAGTATTTTCTTGGCCACTGTCGTTGCTCCTATGTGTGATCCTTAGATTCCACTATACACCTCTTCAATGACGTATTGTCCATCTCCTTGACTTAGACATTTTAGGAATGGCCAACTATATGACCTCCTGTATTCCTGGTTATCTAATATTATTACGTAGCGAGGTGACCATTTTCGCACTTAGCGAGCTTCTTTAGGGCCCTGTGGGAGGTCACCATGCTTGAGGAATCTGTAGATTGGATATCTCTAATCTACCTGATCCTCTATAACCAAGCTCTCGTCTTGGTTTATGCTTGGAGAGTATAATTATTCCACCCGCAGCTCTGCATTTGTCCAAGCTATTTCTCTACAGACTTTTGATAGTGCGTCTACCTCTGCATTTTGTTTTCTGGGTATTTCCTCAATGATGAAATGCTCAAGTTTAGATGTGATATCTCTTACTTCATGATGTCCTCTCTAGCTTCGCATTCTCTAGCGACCTGGGTGGCTATAACCTGTGAATCTGTTTTAACGTGTAATTCCTACACTTTGAGAGCTCTTACAAGTATTAGACCTACTAAGAGAGCTTCATAGTCAAATTCATTATTCAAGGTTGGATAGTTGTACTTCACAGAGTAAGGGATTCTCACTCCCTCAGGGCTGATCAGTACTATTCTCGCAGCTAAATTTTCTTTTTCCGTGGAACCATCTGTATATATTGTCCTGACATTACTTTCATAGGTGCTTGTGAGCTTTAATGGAGCCCTTGTGCATTCTTCTACAAAGTCTAACAGAGCTTGAGCTTCTATTCCTTTCCTTGAATATCCTGAGAGCTCGAGAGACCACTTCATTATCCTACTTGATAGCTCAGGTTTGGCTAGAGCTTGCTTTAACAGTAAATTGGTGAATACTCTTATCGGGTAAGCTCCAAAATACAGATTTAATTTCCTTGAAGTACAAAAATTTTTCGAGGTCCGAATATCTAACTTCATGAACTCTGAGCAAGCAGTTTATATAATAAATGGGGAATTGTAAACCTAACTTTTCCAAAAGTAGCACTGAGCTAACCGCTTTTTCTGTTGCAATGAGGTACATCAGGATCTCCTCCCCTGACCTCGGAGAAACAAGCTGAGGTGGTTTTCCCATGAACTCTTTTAGCTTGTCAAAAGTTGCTTAACAGTCCTCAGTCCACTAGAGGTCTTTTGGCTTTTTGATGACCTCATAGAATTTCTCTCCTTTGTTGCCCATTTTGCTGATAAAGCATCCCAGTTGGACTTCTTTGATGTTCCAAGGGGGTTCCATGTCTATCAGTGCCTTGATTTTGTCTGGATTGGCATCAATGCCCCTTTTTGATATCATGAAGCCTAAGAATTTCCCTACTGAAACTCCAAATGTGCATTTTTCTGGGTTGAGCTTTATGTGGGCAACCTTCAGGGTCTGGAAAGTCTCCTTGATATCATCAATAAAATCTTCAGAGGCCCTGGACTTGATCGCAATGTCATCCACTTAGACCTCTATGTTCCTCCTGAGATGGTTTTCTAAAACCTTATGCATAGCTTGTTGGAATTCTACCCCTATGTTCTTCAAACTGAACGGCATTTTTTGTATAGCAGTATGTCTCGACCTCTGTGATGAACAGGTTCTTTTCGATGTCTTCTGCTACCATTGGGATCTGGTGGTACCCCTTACAAGAATCTAAGAAGCACAGCCACTGATATCTAGCTGTTGAGTCCACCATTTGATCAACGCTTGGGAGTGGATAGGAGTCCTCTTTGACAATATTTGTTCAGTGTGGTGAAATCCACACAAGCCCTCCATGTCCCTTTTTTCTTTGGGACTACAACTGGATTGGCCAGCCATTCCGGGTACACAACCTCTTTCAAAATTCTTGCATCAAAAAGAGCTTGGACTTCTTGAACCATGAAGTTGTTTCTCTCGGGCTCGCAGGTCCTCTTCTTCTGCTTCACCGGCTTGACCCCTAGTTTCAGGCCGACCTTATTTTGCAATTTTTCGGTCTACCCCCTCAAGGTCGCTAGGCTGCCAGGCGAAGACTTTCAAATACTCTTGAAGTTAATCAACAAGTTTCCCTTTATCTTTAGGAGGTAATAACTCTCCGATTTTTATCCCTTTCTCAATTAATGTTAGGTTGAGGAACACCTTCTCTCCTCTGCCTACTGCTTGGATTCTATAGTCATCATTCCCTTTCAGGAGAACGATGCAGTTTTCCTTCTCGAGCTCGGGCGAGCTCTCTTTGTTACCTTCAGTGATGTAACATTTTCCGACAAGCTGTCTATCGCCTTCTAGGAAAATCTAGGTATCTCCAACTTGGATTTTCATCTTGTAGTTTAGCAGACAGATTTCTGCTCTTAGTTCTATGAACCCCATTCTACCCAAAATTACATTGTAGGTTCCGAGGGTGTCGACCACCAATGTTTCAAGTGTAATGAATATGATAGATTGAGCTCGAAAACAATATCTAGGTCACCCCGAACCGTGATAGTTTCTGCAATCACAACCTGAAAGGGAAAATTAGATCATTGGAGTGGGTTGTCGCCCTAAGGATAACTTCGATGCCTAAGTCAGTATTCCAAGAGAGTAATCTTTTTGTAAATCAGCTCAATCTGTTCGTGAATAATCTGTCATTTGATAATATATATTGAATAATAAGTTACCTTGTTCGTAGTGACTCTTTGATTACTTGAAAGTAGGCAATTAGGATAATTGTGAGATCGTATCTCACCAATTGCTCCTAGAATCTTCGAGTTTCCCTAAGTTAGGATACCTTGCCATGCATATCTCTGGTTGAGAGCTACAAGCTCGTTAACGACCTGTCAACCATCGAAGGTCTCAACTATTCCTAGTAGGTGGTCTCGATAAGTGATTATAGGTCTATTATGTGTGTTAAGAGTCGTAGACATTAAGTCGTGGCATGGAAGATGCATGAGATGGATTGGAGCCCTTCGAGTCGGAGGTCGATGTCTTGTGAGACCTCTCCAAATCTCATTTTAAGGTCAGTGGGCGGGGTGGTCGTGGGAAAGGCCACTGCTCACCTTTCCTCTTAACTTGTACTTCACACTTTTAGGTATTCAGGTCCATTTGGGTCAGTTCATCGGGGTATACTCGTTTCTCCCATCATTACCCCTTTTTAGGCCTAACTAGCTTAAAGGTCACGGTGCCTAAATTACCATCTTTAAGTCCTGACCTCTGAAGAGTCACGTCGTTTTCCGTAATGGCTAGTTTCGGAGGTGATGTGCCTCATTAGTTCTCTGCAGCTAGCACTATTCAAGCATACCAGATCTTTTCCAGGAACCAAAAGGACTCTTTCTAGTATATAAATTAGGAAGCTTTGACGATTTTAGGATTTACCAGAAACTTCTACTTACAAACAGAATCTCTCCCCTATAATATCAACTGAAACTGCTACCTTTTTAGGTTCATTTTTCTTTCTGGCAGGCAAACTCTCTAAAGGTAGAACACTTCTCTTCACAATTTCTCAAGGATAAACGAATGAGTTTTCACTTCTCTCTTTACTGTTTTTATAAAATTTCCATCTTCAAGCTTTCCTTAAAAAAATATCTTCTAAATTCTTTACCCAGTCATCTTCTTCTAGAACCCTTTCATTTCGCACAGGAGAGATTTCTAGGACTCTCCCTTCTATAGATCCTAACAACTAGGTATATTACTTGCTTCCCATTATTGCGAGTTAACCTCACATCAAAAACAAGTTCTATCATCCCTCCGAACTAGCGGTCTTCTCAAAGATTTTCTAGATTAGCGGGGAGAGGGGTTTAAACTGAGATAACCTAGCTGTCACTCGAGAGTCTGAGCATCTCAACAATCGTCAGGATGGACACATAGTCCTTCACTTGACTAACCTCAAGGGAGGCATTCTGTTGCCATAATTGCATCCTCTGTTCTTCGATATGGTCCACTTCTGGAACTTTCCCATAGCTCAGCTCATTCCAAATGCTATGCGAACCATTATTGGGTTCCTAGACACCTGCCACCTTTATAGAGTTCCAGTTTCTTTGGACCTTTTTAGGTTCTTCTTTAAGGGTGGTGTTTCTACATCCCGAGCAAAACTAGCTTGGGGTACCTCCAATTCAATGATAGGTATAAATTACTAGCACCCTTCCAATATTTAGGCAAAACTTGGAAGGATTCTTTTCTCTAAGCCAAACTTCCAACCAATCTAGCCTGGGCCGAGCCTTACCAAGAGTGGAATCTTAATAAGACTTTTTATAACGTCCTCCCTACTCTGTTCGGCGAGCTAGAGACTGATAGAGTTTTCCTTGTCGAACTGGCCAATTCCGTTGTTGAGAAAGGTCTAATCGACTCAACCAGTTTAGCCAGTAACTTTCCTTTGTTCCGCAGGATTGGGAAGTTCTGCAAATGGCGCCCTCCCCACTCTTAGTAGAACTATGGGAATTCTTCCCATTGGTAGGAAATTTCTTCATTTTTTAGCTTTCAATAAATTTCCCTTAGCTTTTTTGCATGTTAACATCTCGTCCTTTAATTGCTTTGGTAGCAATGAGGACCACATGGTTGTTGAATTCCTCCTCTCACTCATAGCAAGGACAACAAGGGAGGTTGCTATCCTTCCGATAGCCCTGACGACACTACTGATGCTTTATCCTCTACTTCGGCTAGAACTCCTACAAGGGAGTCTTCTTTCAGGATTCCGATTCTTTAGCCCCAGAGCAAGAACGTGAAAATGGAAAGCCGAACTGAGACTGCCATGAAGAGGAAAGCCGAAGTGAAGGCTTTGAGGGCATCTGAGCAGCCTGCAAAGATAGTAATTTTAACTCTCCGTCAACTCAATCCACCCGACAAGGGAAGAAGTTCCTCTCAACCTCTTCTTGGAAGGGGAAAGCCCCTGCAACCTCCACGAAAGGGTTAGAATTCAGTGGTTATGCCACCAAAGAGGTTGTAAAGACTTTAAAAAAGGCTAGGTGATCTTTCCTTATCCTCTCATTCCAATGAGGGGACTGTGAGGTGTGTCCCCAACCTCGTCATGGAGTCTTCGAACTCCCTGTTCCAGTGGCCACACTCCCAATCCTTCTTGATGGAGTGTGCACCTCCTATCGATAAGGAAATTTGTACACAGCTCACCGACGATGAGCTGGAGATACACTGCCACTCTCCACATCGTTGTAGGTTGTCTTTGTTTCTGTATTCTTATGTCTTTTCTATATCAACTCTTCTTGAGTGTTGACCTTCCTTCTTCCTTTTTTAGAATCACGTCTTCTTGGGTGAGCGACTAAGAAGATAAGTGGAGAGAGTAAAGAAAGATCAGGAATTCTCCACGTTGATCACTGAGTTCCAAGACAAGAAAAGCAGTCTTGAGAACAAGAAAAAGAAGCTCGCCATCTCTACCGAGCAAGCCAGGCCCTCCTACACGACCATGAGCAACCTTCTGGAGAAATGTATGAAGAATGTCACTGAGGCCAGGGCTAAAAATCTGGTAATGGCTTTAGCACTTAAAGAAGCTATCTAGAAGAATGATCAGCTCCTCGAGCTTGATAAAAAGCAAAACTGTAGCATTCATGGGCTCGAGGCGCAGCTGAAGGACTTCAATGCTATTTGCAAGGAGGATGGTAGCCTCTCCCTATCCAAGCTTAAAGAAATCTCGGCTTTCCATATGTGGAGTTGATTCTTCAACCTCAGCTATTTGGCTGTATGTCGATGTAATCTACAAGCTACGCTAGCTCAATGGTGACTTGAAGACTGATCCGGTCTCCAAACTCTCAGGAGGAGGTCCTTGCCACCGAGGCTTTGGCAAAGGTCGGATAGTCCGATAAGGGTCCTTCTAAGGAAGGGAAATTTCCCCAAGGCCAAAACGTTGAATCTCCAACCAACAAGAGGGTAATCATTGACCTCCCCACTTTGGCATTTTCAGCTCCTCAAGGTAAAATCATCCACAATGGAGATTTAATTATGTATTATCCTTTTTATCCCCAGCCTATTGATTTCAATAAAACACGCAATCATTCCAGAGCTACTCGTCTATCCTTAGGTAGACCTCCATTTGAGAACATTTTTTATTACCTCTTAGGTACCTTAGACCCCACTGATCAGGACATAGTTGTTGACAACAAGGCCCTACTAAGCTCACTGGAGGCTCCAGGAGATGACGAAGAAGACTGAGCTAAAATAGAATAGGATTTTACATAGTCTTTCTTCTTCTTACTTTGTTCTTTGTAACAAACACAATGCTCATCTTTTGAGCTTATGTTTCTTCTCTTTTTTTTCCCCTATACTGTATACCTTAAGAGGTCTGTTTGTGACTTCTTCCTTTATATCAGATAATTTTATCAAAGTGTCTCTGTTTTTACTCCAACACTTTAAAACTTGCATGTAAACTTGACTGGTTTTGAAATTTTATGCAAATAAGAAGAATCGAGATCTCAATGAGCTCTACGAACTTAACTTTTATTTATGTCTTTGAAATTTGATATGCACTTGCAAAGACAAAAACCCGAATAGGTCGCTAGAGTTGCCATGCTGTTCAACGAGCTTCTTTCAGATAAAAGCTCAAGCTATATAACGATCTTTTGAGGTATGGAAAATCTTAAAAATCCTTAGGCATAAAATTTCTTTAGATGCAAAACATTCCGAGGCATTAGGAGTTATCTTCCTTTGAGGTCAGCAAGCTTATATCTTCCGCCCTTGTGAACTTCTTGGATTATATTACGTCTTTCCCAACTTTCCTGTAAATTTGTCAATTGTCCTCACTTTCCAAAATTCGACCTTTTGAGGACCATTTCTCCAACTGTGAAATGCTTCTCTTTCACCTTCTTATTGAAAAAATTCATGACTTGCCTTTTATATCTCCTGTCAGTTTCTATAGCTTTATTTCTAACCTCTTCAAAGAGGTCAAGGTCTGCCCTTCTCTCCCTCTCATTTAAGACTGAATCATATTTAGTCAATCTCAAGACTTCATTCGGGCCTCAACTAGTATTATGGCTTCTACACCAAAACATAGATTGAAGGGTGTTTCTCCATTAGCTTTCCTAAATGTGGTTCTGTAGACCCATAGGATGCTTGGAATTCCTTTTGGCTAGGAAGGTTTGGGACCTTCCTTCTCGAGCTAGGTGAGCCTTTTCTCTTCCAATCCATTTGCTTAAGGATGAGCTACAGAGGTTAATCTTTGTTCTATAGTCAAGTTTTCACAAAAAGTCTTGAATTGATTGCCCATGAATTGTCTTCCATTGTCTAAGATGATAGCTCGGGGGACCCCGAACCTAGATACAATGTTTCTCTATACAAAGGACTGTACCTTTGGTGACGAAATTATTGTCATTGGCTCTGCTCCGTCCCCTCTAGTGAAGTATTCTAATGCCACAATCAGGAATTGAACACCACCCACTTCTTTTGGGAAAGGTCCTAATATGTTAATACCCCAAATGTCAAACGCAGCCGACGTATTGATAGATTGATACCTTGTTGGCAGTACATGTGACCTGATTCCATGCAACTGGCAACTCATGCATTATTGACTAGCCTCTTCAATATCTGAGATCATCGAAGGCCAATAATAACCCATTGTAAGTATCTTTCTTGCAACGGTTTTGGATTCTATTTGTGATCCACATATTCCACTATGCACCTCTGCGAATACATATTCTCCCTCTCTCTTACTCAAGAATTTCAGTAATGGCCATGTATATGACCGTCTATACACTTCATCATCTCCTATCAGGAATTTTAGGAGTCCGAAGCATTTAAATCCGTCCATAAAACGCCATGTTGGGATGGACGAATCCGTACGAGGTTAAAAGGG
>JAOXNR010000415.1:0-11148 GCA_028571225.1 Parsonsia alboflavescens
AAGTTCTTGGCAAGATTGAAGAAGTTATGCTAGAAGATGATTAGCAAGTTGAAGAACCTTGTAATGTATTCAAGTATAAAGACTTATATGTGGGATTAGAAGACATTGCAAGGTTGGAAATTGAATGAACAAGGCTGAAACTTTGAGCAAATGTGTTGAGACTTTGCAAGACTTTACAACATTGATTGAAGCACAACCGTCAATGGAGGCTGAACCAAGGAAAGAGCTCAACATGTGAATGTTATAAGACATCAAGGAGGAGTGTTTAATGAAGAAATCAAGCCGTTTGAAGCCTTGGAAGTATGGTTGCATGAGCTGGACAGTTGGTGAAAACTACCAGAATTTTTGCATTTTTGGTCCCCTGTTTTACAGCCTTAGTTATCTCGACTTTAGTTGGACTTTTCCACTTATTGTTAGCTGCTATCTTTATGTCCTAAGTTACCATAAGAGGCCTAATTAAGTCCCTAATCATGTTGGGCTGAGCCTATAAATATTCCATCATTTGTATTGCATTAAACAATTAACTTGACAAACAATTTTCAGAAATTTGATTGCATTCCAAATGGATTCAAATGGGTTACTTGACCGAAAGTTGCTAGTTCTTTTCTAGGGTTCTTAGTAAAACTTTAGGGTTTATCAATGCTTGGCTAGGGTAATTGATTTTGGTTGAAGAAATCCAAACTAATAGATCATATTGGAAGACAATCATGGTCATTAGTCACTAGCTTGAATCTCTTGTTGAAGTTTTGGGCAAAATTTTAGATTATGAGTGACCTTGGGTTTGGATAGATGGATGTTGAAATTCCAGCCATAATTCTAGGAATCACATCATTCTCCTTCTCCTTGATCCCTTCAACAGGAGAAGGACCTTCCTGCAGATTCTTCTAGGAAGGGTAAGGCTCGAGCGACCTCCGAATAGGAGGTAGAATTCAGTGGTTGTGCCACTGAGGAGGGTGCTGAAGTAATCAAAAGGTTAGGTAAGTTATTCCTGACTTCTCATTCCTCTAAAGGAACCACGAGGTGGGTTCTCGACCTTCCCATGGAGTCCTCTGACTCCTTGTTCCAGTGGCCACACTCTCAATCGTTTTTAATTTAGTGTGCATCCCACGTTGATAAGGAAATTTACCAACAACTCACTGATGTCGAGCTGGATAAATATGCTACTTCCTTTCACACCACTATAAGCTTCTTTCACTTATGCATACTTCTTCCATAACCTGTTTTGTGTGTTAACTTTCATGTTTAATATATATATACATCTATATATATATATATTCATATATTTTTTCAAAGCCACATCTTCCTAGGTGAGCAGTTGAGCAGGCAGTCAGAAAAAGAAAGCAAAGACAATTAACTTTCTACTCTGATCACTAATCTCCAAGGTCACAAAGATCGTCTGGGAAAAGAGAAAGAAGAGCTCACCGCATCCGCCGAGCGAGCTAATGCTTCTTAAGTCGCCTTGAGCAGTCTCCTAAAGGACTGCAATGAGAGCATTCCTGAAATTAAGGCAGAGAATTTGATAATGGATGCAACACTTGACGAAGCTGTAAAAAAGAGCCACTAGGTGATTAAATTGAGAAAGTAGCAGAATAATCACATCTATGAGCATACAGCCCAGTTGGAGGACTACAACGTCATCTGTGAGGAGGATGGTAGTCTCTCCTTGTCCAAGCTTGTGGAGAGTCCTACTTTCCAGACTTACTAGGAGTCCATTTCACAACCTCAACTGTTCAGGTTGTATGTCGTTACGATCGATCGACTTTGCGAGTTCAATGGCGATCGCAAGATTAATAAGGCTGTTCATGATGAGTTATACCACCCTGATGCAGTAGTCTCTCTTCCTTGGGAGCATGAGCAAGAGGCTACAAGACTCCAAGGGCGGGTCATTGAGGAGCAAACCGAGGTTGGAGTGACGGCCGAGAGGGTGGTCAATGAAGTTCCTCCTCTCTCATTTTCTGCTCCTTCAGCTAAGATCATCCATAATTATGGAGACTTGCTTAAATATTATCCCTTTCGTCCTATGCCCATTGATTTTAATGAAGCACTTGATCTTTGCCTTGATATGTGTTGGAATTGCTTGTATGGATACCGTTGCAATGAAAACCTGACACAGCTCGCATAAGTGGGATAGAAATGATGTCTTTCTAGACTATAACGAGCTTGTGAATCTAGTACTTGAATAGAATTTTTTGGATTCAAAATGACCTTACTGGACTAGGAATTGAGTAGCCGCTAAGGCCAATTGACAAGTCTTTATAGCTTTCAGATAGGTCGCTAGGTTGATCAATAAGGTTATGTAGCTCGGGAGCCCTTAGGCCTAGAATTTCTTTAGATGACAAACTTTCCAACGCCTCGGCAGTTGTCTTCCTTTATGATTAGCAAGCTTGTAACTTCTACCCTCGTAAACTTCTCGAACTATATAAGGTGCTTCCCAACTTTCTTGTAACTTCGTTAATTGTCCTTGCTTTCCAACACTTGACCTTTTGAGAACCATTTCTCCAACTGTAAAGCGTTTTTCTTTGACTTTTTTGTTGAAAATATTTGTGACCTGTTTTTTGTACCTTCTGTCAACTTCCATAGCTTTATTTATGACCTCTTCAAGGAGGTTTGGGTCTGCCCTTCTCCCCCCTCGTTTAAGACTGAATTGTATTCAGTTAATCTCAAGGATTGCATTCTGACCACCATTGGACTTACAGCTTTTGCACCAAAACACAAACTGAAAGGTGTTTCTCCAGTAGCTTTTCTAGGTGTAGTTTTTTGTAAGCCCATAGGATACTTGGAATTTCTTCTGGCTAGGAAGATTTACGACCTTCCTTCTCAAGCTCTGTGAGCCTTTTCTTGAGACCTTCAATAATAGTTCTTTTCATGACCTCGGCAAGTCTATTCGCTTGAGGATGAGCTACTGAGGTTAATCTCTATTCTATATTCAAATTTTCACAAAGGGTCTTAAAGGGATCACCCCAAATTGCCATTAATTGTCTAAGATTATAGCTTGCGGAATTTCAAATCTACATACAATATTTCTCCAGATGAAAGACTGCACTTTTGGAGAGGAAATAATTGTCTTTGGTTCCTCTTCACCCCATCTGGTGAAGTATTCTACGGCTACTATCAAGAATTGAACACCACTCCTTTAGGAAAAAGTCCTAGTATGTCTATCCCCCAGATATCAAATGAATCCGATGTGTTTGTAGATTGATACCTCGTTGGGGGTACATGTGCCTTACATCCATGCAATTGGCAACTCACGCATCTTTGTATGACCCTCTCAATATCTGAGACCAACCGAGGCTAATAATAACCAGTCCTCAGTACATATTCCATTGTGTACCTCTTCAATGACATATTCTCCTTCTCTCTTGCTCAGGCATTTGAGTAATGGCCATGTGTTTGACCTTTTATACATTTCATCATGTCCTATCAAAACA
The DNA here is from genome assembly GCA_028571225.1 of Parsonsia alboflavescens. Classification (NCBI taxonomy): domain Eukaryota; kingdom Viridiplantae; phylum Streptophyta; class Magnoliopsida; order Gentianales; family Apocynaceae; genus Parsonsia; species Parsonsia alboflavescens. Next base: position 3,429 of record JAOXNR010000415.1, read on the forward strand.
TAGCGAGGTACATATCTTCGAATTTGGCAAGCATCTTTGGCATCTCCTGGGAGCTCCCCATCTTTAAGGAACTTGTAAATGGGGTACTTTCGATCTATTTTGTCCTCTACAACCAAGTTTTCCTCTTGGTTTATGTTTGGAGCATATAGCTTTTAAACAAATATCTTGGCTTTGGTGCCCACGAGCTCTCCGTAGACCTCAGATAGTGTATCAGTCTGTGCATTTTACTCTCTAGGTATTTGTTCAATGAGGAAGTATTCAATTTTTTATGTTATATCTCTTACTTGTTTGAGATATTTAATCATTTTTTCTTCCCCAGCCTCGTAGGCTCCAGTGACCTGGCTAGCTATAACTTGTGAGTTGATTTTTGCAAGCCATTTTTGCACTTTTAAAGCCCTTATGGGTCTTAGACCTGCTAAGAGAGCATCATATTCTAATTCATTATTCGAGGTTGGGAACTTATATTTTACAAAGTATGGGATTCTCGCTCACTCAGGGATGATCAATGTAATTCCCGCACTTGAATTTTCCTTTTCAATGGAACCATCTGGTACATGGTCCATATGTTAGTTTCACAAGTTTCAACGAGTTCCAATGGAATGCTTGTACATTCTTCCATGAAGTCCGAGACAACTTGGGCTTTGATGGCTTTCCTCGGTTTGAAATCAATTTGATACCTTGAGAGTTCAATTGATCGCATCATCATCTTGCCTGACAACTCGTGTTTTGCTAGAGCTTGCTTTAATGGTAAATTGATCAATACTTTGATCGGGTAAGCTTCAATATAGGGCTTAATCTTCCTTGATGTCATAACTATGAGGTACAAAAACTTCTCAAGGTCTAAATATCTAATTTTAGGACCTCGTAGTAAGCAACTTACGTAATACACTGGAAATTGCAAACCTGACCTTTCTATTAAGAGTACCAAGCTAACTGCCTTCTTGGTTATAGTCAAATACATCAAAAGCTCTTCTCCTGGCCTCAGCGAAACAAGCTGTGGAGTTCTTCGCAAGAATTCTTTCAGCTTTATAAAAGCAACTCGACAATCCTCCATCCACTAGAAATCTTTGGGCTTCTTTAGGACAATGTAAAACTTCTATGCGGTATCAGCCATCTTGCTAATGAAACGACTCAATGCTACCATGCTCCCTGTCAAACTCTGGACTTCTTTAATTTTTTTTGGGAGGTTCCATGTCCATGAGAGCCTTTATCTTATTACAGTTCGTATCGATGCCTCGTTCCGATATCATAAAACCCAAAAATTTTCCCACTGAAACTCCAAAAGTGCACTTTTCAGGATTGAGTTTCATGTGCGCGGCTTTCAATGTCTAAAATGTCTCCTTTTTATCCTCAATGAAGCCATTCGAGGTCTTGGATTTGATTACAGTGTAATACATATAGACATTAATGTTGCTCTCGAGCTGCTTCTTAAAGACCTTATGCATAGCTCGTTGGAATTCTACCCCCACATTCTTCAAGCCAAAGGCATTTTGGTATAACAGTATGTCCAAATCTCAGTTATAAATGAGGTCTTTTCCATGTCCTCTTGCACCATTGGAATATGATGATATCTTTTGTAAGGGTCTAAGAAACAAAGCCATTTGTATCCAACTGTTGAATCAACCATCTGATCAATGCTCGGAAGTGGGTATGAGTCCTTCTGATAGTACTTATTAAGTGTAGTGAAATCTACACACATCCCCCATGTCCCTTCCTCTTTTTGCACGACCACTAGATTGGTAAGCTATTCTGGGTACACAACCTCTTTTAAGATTCCAGCATCTAGAAGAGTTTGGACTTCTCGAGCTATGATTTCGTTCCTTTCTGGAGCAAAGCTTCTTTTCTTTTGTTTCACTGGCGTGACTCCCGGTCTGAGTCCAACCTTATGTTCTACCATCTCTCTATCAATGTCTTTAAGATTGGTAAGTCAAAAGGTAAAGACCTTCAGATACTCTTGGCGGGAGTTAACTAGCTTCCTTTTGACTTTAGAAGGTAAAAGTTAATCTATCTCTATCCCCTTCTCTAGGAACTCTGAATTGAGTAAAACTTTCTCTCCCTCGTTGGCTACTTAGATTCTGGACTTGTCATCTTCCTTAGGAAGGTCGACGAAATCGACTTGTGAAGACATTGCCGAGATCTCAACATCTCTTTCGATTAGTTAGTATTCTGAGGCTACCTATTTGTTCCTTCTAAGGCAATCGAGTTGTCCCCAACTTGATTCCTTATGCAACAACTTAGTAAAGAAATTTCATCTTTCAGGTCCATGAGCCCTTCCTTCTGAGAATTGCATTGTAGGTTCCTGGCGCATCAACAACAAGCCAATCCATGACCTCTGTGATTCGTTTTCCATTGACATAAACTACAGTTGGATATTGTAAAATCCCTTCTGCATAGGTCGTACTGGAACTAAAGCTAGTCAAAGGAGTGTTCGATTTTAGCAGCGAGCTCTTGTCTATTCCCATTTGAGTGAATGCCCTTTTGTATAAGACATTCATGGCACTCCCAGTATCGACTAAGATTTTTTGTACCAAGAGTTCTCTAAACTGGAATGACACCGTCAGGGGTCCGCATTACCAGTTTTGACCTTCTTCAATAGCGAAGATCTCTCTGACTGGAGGTTGCTTCTGATTTTTCTGTTGCAGGTGGTGGATTTGCCGAGAAAACAATTTTTGGCTAAGAACTCTTGCAAGTGACCTTCTTTTATCAACCTCTCGATGTCTCGCTTGAGGTCAAAATAGTGCTCTGTAAGATGGCCATGGTCCTTATGATAATGACAATTTTTCCATGTCTTTCTTGGCTAAGGTGGTTGTTAGAGGTCTCGGTGGCTTCAAGAGACCTTTCTTTTCCATGACCAATAAAATTTCTGCCTGCGTGGCTATCATTGGGATTGTCATTAGATCGGGAACTATCTTTCGCTTCTTATCTAAAGTTCCCCCCTTTGAATGAGAATCCTTCCTATCTTGCTTACATGTTAATGGGCTCTTAGGTCACCCTTTGATTTCTTTTTTGGTGGTTGAAGTGAAGCAAGGAATCTTCTTATGGATTGCTCTCTCTTTTACTTTGATGAATTTCTCGAGCTGTGTTTGTAGCTCCCTGAAGGTCTTCACCGGCTCCTCTGCTAGCCTGAGAGCTACATACCCTCCTTGTAATCCCTATTTAAAAGCTGTGATGTGGGTCACATCATTCTTCTACTCAATTTCCATCGCTACATTGTTGAAATGATTGTAATAGGTCCTGGTGCTCTCACCGACCTTTTTCCTAATGTTAAAGAGGTCATTGATGTCTTTCTTGCACTTCTTGCTACTCTAATAATTTTTCAAGAACAACACTTTTAACTATGTGTAGCTTGAGATGCTTGCCTCTAGAATACTTTCGAACCATAACTATGTTTTCTTGCTCAATATGGACATGAAAGATTTGCACTTGACATGATCAAGGTATTCAAACATCTCCATGTAGGAAACATACTCATCTATATGTTGCAATGGTTCCCTTGTGCCATCATATTTTGCCTCGACTTGAGGTACTTTAAATCCCGGAGGCGTTCAAGCTGTTCTGATGTTGTGGAGAAATGGTTATGGTTCTTATAAGTCCATATTAATGTATTTCTTAGTCTCCATTTCTTTCTCGATTTGCTTGGAGAGTCGCTCTCCTACGTGGATTCAGGGCTACCTCCAGAGCGTCACTACCTGTTCTTTCGATCAGGCTTCATCGAGGAGGTATCCTTCCCCTAAGAGGAGTTCTCAGCAAGCTCCCTTGCTCGTCAAGACTTGTTCCTTTCCATTGACTTCTGGAGATTGCTGCTCGATTGAGCCTATCTGTCAAGTTATAACTACGTCCGCTTAGTAAACTTTCTCAAAGGTCAATCATAGGTGGTGCTCTTTCTATGTTGACTATATCTTGGATCCTTTCCCCGTGTGATACTTCTCATGTAAGCCCTGCTTCCTGACCTCCAATGTTTTGAGAATGGACCTGTGGAAAGTCATTCCTTATCTCTGAAGGTGCGGGTGGATCAGATTGTGTGTTATTCCTTAGGTCTTCAGGTTGTTGTGTTTCCCTCCTAGATGGGACTAGACTATGCCTGGTCAATTCTCAATCCCTTCTAGCTTAGATTTCTTCTGAAGCTAGTATGATGTGTTCAAAGCGGTCGGTTGGAACAGAGTCTTGAGTTAACCTGGATCCTTGTGGCCCGTGGATATTTTTGTTATGATTCTAATTTTGAAATCTATGTTCTTATCTCCTATGTTCAGGAGGATTATCTGCTGGGTTCCTCCGCATTGCTGCTGACGATGATGGCCTCTGTGGCCCTCCTTGATCAATCTGTCCAGCATTATTATCATTGTTGTTTTCTCTCGGGATGGTATGTTCATGTGTTGTTTCCCCAGTGCGTAATGGTGGTCGACCATGGCATGGCGGCTACACCCGTGTCGATTGCGATGGAGCCGTCACAATTTCTATTTCTTTTTCGTGTGTATGAAAGAAAACTTTTGCCCTGAATGTCTTGTCCCCACAGACGGCGCCATAAGTGATGGTGCTCGGATATGATCTTCGGATCACCTCGAACCATGATGGCTCCTATAATCACAACTGGATGGAAAATTAGATCACCGAAGTGGGCTGTCTCTCTGAGGATAACTCCGATGCCTAAGTCAATATTCGACAAGAGTAAATTGGATGAAAAAAATACTTGTGTACTTCGTGTGTGATTCGATATTGTATATCAATCTCAATTATGTAAAAGTTATGCATTTAAGATAATTGTGAGATCATATCCTTCCAATTTCTCCATAAATTGTAGAGTTTCCATCATGAAAGATATCTTGCCGTGCACGCTTCTGGTGTATGAGCTAGAAGCTCACTACTTGATTTATAAACCACCTTCGCGACCTTCTAGTGAGTTTCAAAGGTCTCGATGAGCGCATGTTTAGAAGGTCGCTATGAATGATTTTGAAGCTTATAACTAGTGTTAAGAGCTATTCAATCTTAGCATGGAAGAGTAATGAGAAAGGTTGGAGTTCATTGGTTCGTAGCTCAAGGACCAAAGAGACCTTCCTTAGCATGCTGAAGATCAGTGACCTAGGAGGTCGATGGGTAAGAGGTAGTTGCCTGTTTTCCCCTTTAGTATTAATTTGAATCTTAAGTATTCGGGTCGGTACTTGAGTTTATTTAGGTCAACTAATTCAGGTTGTGCCCTTTTTTAAGCATCAATATATATATATATATATATATATATATATATATATATAATTTAAATATAGTATTTCTATTTATCGAGTTTTCATCGAATTTCTCTAACATTTACGTACCATGATATTCGGCCCAGGATCTCTTATTACACAATTGTGTGTTACTCTCTGTTACACCAATAGAAATATAACAAGTGTATGAAGCTCCCTTAAAGTTTAGTTTATCTTTTTAGATTTTAATATGTAAAATATATTAAAAGATAACAATTAAAGGCCATAAATAAGATTTTTATTAATATTTTATTAGTGTAAATTGTAATAGAGAGTGATACAGGAGATGTGAACCCATGATATTCTTAGATGGTTACTATTGCAGATTATAGAGCTTTCATAACATTTTCCTAGTTATGTAATCAAACTTATTAGTGATGGGAGAAACGGACACGACCCGAATGAACCGACCTGAGGAAACCCAAGTACCGACCCAAATATCTAAAAGTACGAATCACAAATTAAGAGGAAAGGTGGGCAGCGACCTCATTCCCATCGATCTCCTAGGTAACCGACCTTAAAATGAGCTTTGGAAAGGTCTTGCTGGACTGCGACCTTCTACCCGGTGGACTCCAATCCATCTCATACATCTTCCATGCCACAACTAAATGTCAATAACTCTTAATACACACTATAAACCTATAAGCACTCATCGTGACCTTGTAAAAGGGATATTCGAGACCTTTGGCGTTCACCGGGAGGTCGTGAAATTGGTTTAAATGTCATTAACTAGCTTGTAGCTCTCGACCATAGACGCGCATAGCAAGGTATCCCAACTTAGGGAAACTCCATGATTCTTGGAGCAAATGGTGGGAAATGATCTTACAAGTATCCTAATTGCCTACTTTCACATAATAGAAGAGTCACTACCAACAAGGTAATCTATTATTCAGTATACATTATCGATTCACACACTCAAGGATTACTCTCTCGGAATAATGACTTAGACATCGAACTTATCCTCAGGGTGACAGCCCACTCTTGTGATATAATGTTTAATTTCTAGTTGCTATTACTGGCACCATCATAGTTCTGGGGTGACCGGGAGATGGTTTCCAAGCTCCATCACCTCTGGTGCCTTCTGTGGGAAGAACATTTAGCTTTTTTCCATACACATAAAACAAAACAAACAAGAATTGTAATGACACGATTGCAACGAACTTGTGTTCAGTCACCACGACGTAGACCACTTGGTAGAACACAATTGGGCGCTGGAGAGGCAGTGCTGGAAGACCCTATCCTAATGGAAGATAACAATAATACGGAGCTGGTTGATCAACAAGAACAGCCGAGACCTTCATGGTCTGGGTTGTTTCGAAGGGTCTAGGTTGACCATCCACCTGAGCATGCAAAGGGAGGACAGAGACACCCTAACCAGATTGACAATGTCAATTACCTTAGACCACAGAGATCAGGGGGAAGTCGGGAATCCATTCCAGCCAATCTCTTTGAGTAGAACATCGTGGTGGCCTGGGAAGGAATCTCTGGCAGAAGAGATTGTATATCAACGGGGCGTAGTCCTACTCTATCTCGAAGGGAAATACAACTACCTCAAGAACAAGGGGGTTGCATGCAACTAGATCAACCTTTACCTTCAGAAGCAAGGAATGACCTTCAGCCCAATGTGGAAGGTCGGGAGGTAGGACTAGCGAAGGAAAGATCACAGGGGGAAAGGATTAGTAAAAGAGTTAATGCATAAAGAGCCCCACGTGTGGTTGACCTAAGAGAAACGCTAGGCAATGGAAGGTTTTATGACCTATGGGACAGGCTCAACCGAGCAGCAATCTTCCGTGGTCAACGACAACAAGCAAGTCCTGACGAACAGGGAAGCTTGCTGAGAACTCCTTCTAGTGGAAGGATACCGTCTCGACGAAGCTTGATCGAAAGAACATGCAGCAACGCTCAAGAGGTAGACCTGAAGCCACCAAGGAGAGCGATTCTCTCAGCAAATCAAGTGAGGAATGAGAACCAAGAAATATAGAGCAGTGTAGACCTATTGGAGCCTTAAGCCTTTGTCCACGGTATCAGAATTGCTCGAATGCCAACAGGATTCAAAGCACCAAAAGTTGAGGCAAAGTACAATTGATGTGATTCACTTGAATTATGGCTGGAATTTCAACATCCATCTATTCAAACCCAAGGTCACTCATAATATGAAATTTTGCCCAAGACTTCAACAAGAGATTCAAACTAGTGACTAATGACCAATTGTCTTCCGATATGATCTATTAGTTTGGATTTTCTTCAACCCAAATCAATTACCTTAGCCAAGCATTGAAAAACCCTAAAGTTTTACTAAGAACCCTAGAAGAGCCCTAGCAACTTTCGATCAAGTAACCCCTTTGAATCCATTTGGAATTCAATCAAATTTCTTAAAAGTGTTTGTCAACTTAATTGTTCTAATGCAATACAAATGAGGGACTATTTATAGGCTCAGCCCCAAACATGATTAGGGACTTAATTAGGTCTCTTAAGCTAGCTTA
>JAOXNR010000416.1:0-11147 GCA_028571225.1 Parsonsia alboflavescens
TACCGGTCCAACCATTAAACCTTGAACCAGTAACTTTTCCGGTTCAATGACCGGTCCGGTTCTGAAAACATTGGTTTCAATCACTTGCCTTATCGGTTGAAGCCATGCTTTCTTTATCTTGGGGTTTTCCACAGGGACTTGTGTTTTTTATTCGTTTAGAAGAAAAACTTTTAGGAGGATGTTTCTTTCCATAGATGGTGCCAGAAGTGATGGAGCTTGGGAACAATCTCCGGGTCACCCCAAATCATGATAGTGCCTGTAATCACAACTTAAAAGAAAAATCAAATCACCAAAGTAGGTTATCGCCCTAAGGATAACTCTAATACCTGAGTCAATATTCAATAAGAGTAAATTGAATGAATTCTCCTTTCTTTCTTTTTTTTTTTGCATCTATCTTTGTTCATAAAATATAAGTTACATTGTTGGAGTGAATCTCAATTAAGTGAAAGTAGGCATTTATGATAATAGTGACATCATATCCGACCAATTATTCCTAGAATCATGGATTTTCCATAATGGGAGATGTCTTGACATGCACGTATCTAGTGTATGAGCTACGTCTCTAATGCATGACCTACAAACTATGTCTCTCTATTTATGAACCATTTTTGTGAAATCCCAGTGAGCATTTAAGGTCACTCTAAGCTTTCTTGAGGTCATAATGAGTGGTTTACATCTTATCATGTGTATCGAATGCTGCAAATATTTAATTGTAGCATGGAAGACTCAAGGGAAACGTTGGAGTTCACTGGTTCGTAGCTTGGGATCTAGTGAGACATTTCCTTTGCTTGTTCAATGTCAGTGACCCAGGAGGTCGGTGACTAGGAGATTGCTGTCCACTTTCCTCTTAATATTGATTCAAATCTTCTGTATGCAAGTTATTATTTAGGTTTATTCGGGTGGTATCCTTTCTGAACATTAATTAGAAAAGTTACTTTAAAGTATTTTAATTAAATACATTAATCATAATTTAAATCCATGAAATTTTATTCAATACATTTTGAAATTCGAGAGTATTCTTAATCTTCCTTAGTTCTTCATTGAACTCTTGGCCTATCAAATAATTTAGCTTGGGTTGTTTGTGACGTCACCCTTTTGGAGGTACTGGTTCACACTTGAGAAACAATGTCGGGTCAATATAAGTTCAAGTATTGAAATTTAGTAAATGTCTAGGGCAAAGTTCCATCCTCGTAACGGGTCTAACTAATCAAGAGGTAGGCTCACATCGAAATTGATATGATGCAATCAAGTAGTGTGGCCCATGCAAATGAGTCCCAAGCTTATCCAGAAATATCACAAGAGGCCCAAGCTTCATTGGAACACTTCTCATATGTTTCAGCTAGTAAGCCTAAAGTATAGAATCTAGCCCACATGTTCATTTCATATTTACTTATTTTACTTCCACTATATTTTCCCTTTTTCTTTCGTGCTTTTTAGAATTTATAAGATATACATGTAATATGTTCATTTCAATCCTATTCGTTTTATTTGCAATATAATTTCCCTCTTTTAGACTTGCTACTTTCAATTTGCCTGATTTACCCATATCATTCTTATTCATATACTTTGAAAGTATTTCAATTTTTGCAAATGAAAATTATAAGACCTTTAACATCTTGTTGTTGTGGATCAAATGAGCACAACATATCCATTTGTCCTGAACTGGCAACACATCTAGGCATAAAGCCACTTCTCAGGCAGCATGATTGAAAAGGAACTTTATTTAATTAGTTGCATTTAGATGGTTGATTTGTAATGTTTCGTAGTGGATGGTGTCTCAATTGGGTGTTGTGTTTGAAAGTGTCAATTGGTTTCTTTAACATAGAGTGTAGTGTTTATGTTTGGTTAATTGTAGAGTTTCTGTTTCTGGGATAGAGGCAAAGCCAATATGAAGATGTTTTGTTTTGGTAAGTGTATGAGGCATATGCTTATCCTCATAGCACGTTTACATTTACATTTAGTTTAGTCTATAAATCCTAGTAGTGTTTGCACAATATACGGTCTCAGTTTAAATGTACAATACAAGTTCCTATATTTGATTAGTTCAGCATCAGTTTCTCCATTGTTTAAAACTCAGTACATCATTTTATGGTTTGGCACTTTGATACTTTTCCACGAGCTTTAGCAGACCTTTTAATCGCCATGGGTTATAATTATTCACCACTGGCTTATTCCATTCCATTTTAGACCTAAACAATAGCCATTTGCAATACTTCATTAGAGGCAACAATATAATTTTATTCATTCCATCTTTAAAACAAGAAACCAAAATGTTTGTAACCAACAAGAGGCCAAAATTGGCCCAAAGCAAATGAGCTAATGCTCATATGACCAATGTCACCCTTCATTTGCAAAAGAGGAGACCAAAATGTTTATACAATCAACCTCTAGCCTAACTTCAAGACAAGTCTAAATTTACTAACATGTCAAGTCAAACACATTCCCACATTCCAAACAGTGATGCCAAATAACTAGCTATAATGTTGGAGTTCTATCTCGGAAACACCATTGATGGAGCTCAGAATTGATCTCCGGATCACCTCGGCTATTAATGGCACCTGTAAAAACAATCAGAAAAAATTAGATTATCGGAGTGGGCTGTCGCCCCGAGGATAACTCTGATACTTAAGTTAGTTCACGTTCAAAGAGAATTGAATGAATTCACTTATATGATCTGTGTGTGATCCGATTGTGCATATCAAATTATAATCCACCAATTTAGGTGGAGTTACCTCATTTGAGTAGATTTTTATTATATGAAAGTAGGCACATTAGATCAATTGTGGGACAATATCGCACCAAATATTCCTAAAATCAAAGAGTTTCCATATTGATAGATGTCTTCCCATGCATGTCTCTAGAAAGAGAGCTACAAGCTCGCTAACTACCTTTGAACCATCTTTGCGAGCTCCTGGAGACTTTGAGAGTCTCAGTTAGCCTTCTCAAAGGTTGGTTGAGTAATTTAAGGTTTATAGTGTGTGTAAGAAGCTGTAAACATCAAGTCGTGGCCTGGAAAGTACATGAGATGAATCGGAGCTCTTTGGATCCAAGGTTGTGGTTTAGAGAAACCTCCCCTAAGCTTATGATAGGTAGGTATTCGTTCACCAGGATGGTCGCTGGATTTCGTTTAGTAATATTGGGTTGAGTTCTGGATCGGATAGTTCAGGTCATGCCTGTTTTACCCATCAACCATAAACATGCTATCCCCATCCAAGAAAGTAGAAGAAGAATCCAAGTCATTTTCTTTATTTTCTTATCAGCCACCCTTGCTTTTTGCATCTTCCTAATCCACTTTACTAGTCCAAGGACCATAACCTTTGATAAACCATTCATGGATCAACCCACAAGCAAAATTTACCAAACCCATTACCCTGCATAAATAAGGAAATTTCCAAATATACCTAAATTGGGATGATGTATTCTAATTTTACCTACTTTCTTAAAACATTTCACTTCTACCCATCTCAGTCTATACCCAAAAGTCAATTTTAACATTTTTGGATAATAACAATTATCTCAGAAATGGGAAATTATATTCTTACCCTTCGAGCCTCATTACCCAAATCGAGACAAGGGCACACCGGTTCATTTTCTTCCCATTTCGAGAACCGCGACTTTCCACCTTCTTCTTCACTTCTTCACCGCGACTCTCCACTTTCAATTTCTTTCCCTTCCCCCCTTCTTCCACTCTCATTTTCTTTCCCTTCTTCTTCTTCACTCCATAACCGAAGCCCCTTCCTTCTTCACGACACACTCATTGACAATGCCATTCACGGATATCACTGGTACGACACCACCTCCCACCGATCACCTCATCATCGTCAACACAACATTCCCGGTAAGTTTTCTTCACACTTGAACCTTTATTTTGTGTCGAATATGCTAGAATGTTTAAGCTTTGGTAGTTGGCGAAATGAGAAGCCTCGATAGTGACATTGTGTATTTTTGTTTCTTGAAAGTATGATTTTGATTTAAAATCCTGAAATGCACCGAATGCCTATGTTGTTTAACTTTGATTTTATGGTTTGATGAAAGCATGGATTAACTGTATTGGATTGTGCATGTTTATGAGTTTGAATTGTGTGACTCGAAATCCTGGTTTAAGGAAATTAGAAACTATATGTCTCGAAATGGGTTGGGAGTGTCTCGAAAGGATTTCTTTTTTACTCGAAATGTTATTGTGTGACTCGAAATTCTAGTTTAAGAAATTTAGAAACTGTAGATCTTGAAATAATATTGATTGGGACTCAAAATACCTTTGGATGAGCCTCAAAATATTAGGTTGTATCGCAAAATATTTTCTTTTGTGTTCTTGAAATATTTATAGGCTATGTCTGAAAATAATAATAATAATTTATTATTATTATTAATTAATTCAAAAGTGATAATTAATTTTTTCAACGTTATAATTTATAATTAATGTTTTTTATGAATAAATGACATTGTACTAATAAATACATTATAATTAATTATATTTAAAATCCTTTTATTCGATTATCGCTTAATTTATTTAGATTATGCAACACCCATTTGGTTAAAGATTAACCAAATTTTTTGAAATAATAAATAAGAGATAGATGTTCTACTTTAAATTTTAAATAAAATGTAGATGCGAATAACTTTTTTTGCCTTCTTTCTCAATACAATTTTTCTAATTATCATTTTGCCGACAAGATCTTGTTGTGCCTGTCAGGATCACACTTAGTGTACATGCTAAACATTCGACCATTAGATATACTATCAAGGTGTTACGGCTAAATGGGACACTAGAGTAAAGGATACAAAGAATGTATTTGAAGACCTAATTGTCACAGCTCCATATTTCCTTTGTGCACGTGCACAAATGGATCCATAATTTCTCTGAGTTCCTCTACTACATCATCGGTATTCTTATCTATGAAGCTTGTCAACGAAACCCATTTTTATTTTGCAAGACTGTTTTTTCTTTTAGCATCAGACGTGACAGTCTCGAGAGAGATACTCTCAACAAATTTTGAATTTACTAAGTAGAAAGTATTATATATAACTCATCAAAGTTGTTCTAGATAGGAGTGTCAAAACCTTCCACAATAAGTTTTTCTGATTGCTTTGTGTGTGACCCTCATCAAATATCAAAATTGCAAGCATCTCAAGAAGAATTTTTCTAAATTCCTCTACGTGCTGCCCCTTCTTACTTTCGCCAGCAAGCTTCTCAAAGGAACTTTCCATCTTGTGATTATACCTTGTCCATTGTTTTCCTCTTGACATTCATCAAAGTGCACCCAACTTATCAATATAGCTTTAACCAATTTAAAATTTTTTTGTTAAAATTAGAGGTGTCAAAAAGGGTCAGTCCAATCCAACCCAACCCAAGCCCTTTTAAGCCAAGCCCTAGAAGAGTAGAGACGAACCTGGTTAGTCCTAAACCCTGTTCTGAAGGACCTGTATTATTTAGGTCCGGCAATCCGAGGACCCTACCGATTAGCGACATGAAGAAAACACTGCAAGAAAAAGAAAAAAATGCCTTACACATATTTCGATATCAAGAGAGGCATCATAAAAGTTTCATATCATAAGCTTACCACGGGGTTTTGAATGTTTTTTGGACTATGGCACCTATGATCAGTAAAGAGGATTTCGATATGAGGTTCAGGCAGAGGATTTGCACAACTAACATGCTGCCAGTTCAAGCTTCAGGTTTAATTATATTTGTTCACATTAGTGATAAAGAAATGAGCTGAATAACAACATTCCACTCCATGAATCACATTCACATAAACACAAGAAATTATATATATAGACCCGGAAAAACACCGAAACAGTTGCAGGGAGAGAAATGAAGGAAAAATTGCAAGGTTTAGGTCTGAATTGTTACATACCGGTATTCTATTATTGTGGAAGAATTTGGTGCCTCGAGTGGAGGGGGAATCGTCTCCTCTCATGAACGGAAAATCTGAAACTGCAAAGGTTATGATACGATGCAGATGCAGTCTGCAGACTGTGCAGTACCGTGATCAACCGAAGGGAAGAATAAGAATTTAAAGTCGGTGGGAGCACTGGGAGGCGAGAGGGAGGAGAAGATGAAGATCAGAAAGAGGGGAAGAATAAGAAGAAAGAGTTGCAGGGAGAGAAAGACACCTAGTGGGGTTGCTTTTGTTTGGAGAGAAGCAACATAGATCTGTTTTGTCTAGCTAGGAGCTCACCGCTTTCAGAAATTTTGTTGTTGCTTGTGGCAAGGTCACCGGAGATGGAGCATCCAGTTAAGGCCTTTGGATAGGCTCGAGATCCCTCTGGAATTCTATCCCCTTTCAAAGGTGACAAGACTAGGTGACGACCGTGAGGCTTCAAGAAGAAGATTTAGAAGAATCTGAAAATTAATTGGAAATGGAATTAAACAAAAAAAAAAAGTGCCCTCGGGGCTATTCAGCCCCAACCAAGCCTTAGCCCTAATTGGAAAGGATACAGCCTTTTTTTAAGGGCTTTTAGATACCCAACCCATTTATAATTGGTTCAGGCCTTGGTCCATGGATCCCAATCCTTTTCGACACCTCTAGTTGAAATGAGGAAAATAATAACCTTATTAGATCAGGTGTTGTTAAATGTTCATTGATTTCAGTAACTTCTCCCCCAAAATCTATATAACTCATTTTTCAAATCATTAGTGCCTTTCTTCCGGTGGAGGAATGGATTATTGAACTGAAAAATGAGTTTTATGGATTTTGTGAGGAGAAGTTACTGGAATCAATGAACATTTGACAATACCTAAGCTAATAAGGTTACTATTTGCTTCATTTCAACCAAAAAATTTAAGTTGATGGAAGCTATATTGATAAGTTGGGTGCACTTTCATGAATGTTAGGAGGAAAACAATGGACAAGCTATAATCACAGGACGGAAAGTTCACTTGAGAGGTTTGTTGGTGAAAGTAAGAAGGGGCAGCAGGCAAAGATGTTCCGAAAAATTCTCCCTGAGATGCCTGACATTCTAATACTTGATGAGGCTCACACACTGTGCAACCAGAACAACCTATTGTGGAAGGTTTTGACAAAAGTGGAGACAAACCAACACATAACCCTAGCTGGCATTCCTTTTCAGAACAACTTTGATGAGCTATAAAATACTTCCTATTTGGTAAAGTCGAAATTTTCTTAGAACATCTCTCTTGAGACTTGCACGTCTAATGCTAAAAGGAAAAGTAGTCTTGCAAAATAAAGATATACTTCTTTGACAAGTTTCATCGGTAAGAATACCAATGATGCAGTAGAGGAACTCAGAGCACAGATGGATCCATTTGTGCATGTGCACAAAGGAAACATGGAGCCGCTACAGTCTTCGTAGTTTGAGAGACACACTTATCGTGTTACATTCCACAAATTTAAAGAATTCACTAATCACAAAAAACATCCTAGAGGTCGACCATGTGTATCTCAAAAAATGCGAGTTTAACTGTACGATAATTTTCTAATCAACTATTTCCATTGTTCCTTGACTGCAGAGATATGGACCCCACCCATTCATACCTTTCAGCTCCGACACGATGCCATTGTGCCTGATGGGAACACATTTTGCGTACGCTAAGTATTCAGCTGTTACATATACTGTGGACTTGTTACGATGCCATGGGGCACTAGAGCGTTTTAGGACGGGCCTCTTCGAGTACATGGTGGATCTTCTCCATTACTGTGGAGCATACTCTGCTCGGGTTGCCTTGCATATCTTGAGACGGGAGGTCATTTTGGAGCATGCTCAGCCCGACAAGATGTGTTTTTCATTGGGGGCCAATTATACCGACTGGGCCTCCAAGAGTACACTTTCCTCTACCATGGTTCGATTGATTGGGATCAATCCAGTTACTCCGGATGTGGTCTTGCAGATGTGGTAGGCCGTAGACGTGGGATAGTTGTCAATTGATGATGCCCTTAGACTGGCATATGGCATTATCATAGGTTACTGGATACTTACTCGAGAGCCGACAACAATCATTCACTGTTATGTATGGAGGATGTTAGACGATCTGGAGATTGTAAAGTTATTCCCATGGGGAACGCTTGGGTGGAGCATGATGGTGCACTCCTATTGATAGGCCATCCAAGAGAACTCTTTGAAGAGACACTTGCACAGCAACGCCTGGTCATTGCTGGTAAGTTTTCATATTATTATTTACATGTGTATATCCATGGTGTTTTCTAGACTCTCTAAATATTGATTTGAAAATTTTTTTAATCGTATCTTTAATTAGTGATGGGCTACGATCACCTCTCATCCCTGTGTCCTAACTTGTGTCAAGATGCCTAGTATGTGGCTAGACTTGGCCCCTCTCAAGTAGATCCACGACGGTCGAGGTGCCTCGCCCTTAGACGTCCCCAGCTTGGCCGTTCAGTTGACTAGACCGAGCTACTTAATAGGGTAAGTGAATGTCTTATCAGTGTTCACTTTAATTTTTAAATTAATTAATATCACTAAATTAAATTGCCAATTACAAGAGCGTGCTACCTCCCCATTCATTGAGGTAGATCATTTGGAGCGATAGTAGTTGTACTGGACAAATTTCACCGGTATCCCCCATATTGATGCGAAATGCTAGGGTAATTATCTGCCCAACTCATTCTGGGAGGCGCGCGGACAAAGATTACCTTCCGCTGACCTATTAGGTTAGACTAATCACAATTTCCAAAATTTAAGTTGATTCTATATAATGCTAAATATGAAGATCATAATTACTTTACTTTTATTTTATTTTAGACCCCATGCTCTGATGGAGATTCAGCTGAGGAGAGGATTGATCGAGATCATTCGATCTGTCCGACAAGATCCGATATGATCCAGCACATGGTATGTATCTCATGAGATTTTATGTTATTGCAGTAGATTAGTGGATGCTATTGAATGTGAGTGTAATTACTTTGCCGGTTTGCTTGCTTGTGATTAGGTTATGAGTTCGTGTGTCGAGGCCACACGGTTGACCCCTTCGGCTGAGGACCAATTGGGCAAGCATCCATCTCATAGCCCAACTTGACAGGAGAGGTGTCGAAGTCAGGTATGTACCTCTTCCTATTTAAATAAAATCCCAGAATCTTATAATATGTAATCTAAGTAGGTTTTAAAATGATAGTCTCTTACGATGGCCGATCCACCCATGGCCAAGGTCAGGGTCCTTTTGTGCCAGTTTGAGGACTGAGCCATCCAGAGGCATGACCTAGTTCTCTAATGGCTCACGCAGATCGGGGCGATGCAGAATGTGTCCTCCAGCGACTTATGCATATCAAGCATTGCCTCGATATGCTGGAAAGGGAAGATAATCGTGGAGAAGCTCCACCACAACATGATTCCCCATCCCGAGAGGCAGCTATGTCCATGCCGAAGGGGTTACACACTCCATTGGTGTCTTAGTCCGGCCGATAGTCACCATACTTGGTATCTCCCATAGTCCCCGACGACACCATCCAGGTAAATTTTGGATCGTAAATCTGTATTCATTACGATTAGTGTTTTTTATCTAATTTTTAATTTGAAAATGGTTACTCTCCTTTTAAATAATAGATTGATGCACTTGTCAAATGGGAAGAGGATCAAGTGGTTCCACCGGCACCGGCATCTCCCATAGTCCCCGAGGACACCACCCAGGTAAATTTTAGGTCATAAATTCGTAAATTTTAGTCTCTATTACTCATTCATTTAATTATTTTTTAAAGATTTTTTTGTACATTTTATTAGGAGTTTGGTCGTACACATCGAGCCAAGGCCCCAACTACAAGTGTACTCTCACCATTCACTGACCCGGCTCATCATATCAAGTCTTCGAGGCCAAAGAAGAATCCAAGGATAAAAGCTGGAAAGACAACTCGAGTGTTGGAAATACAGAGGGATATTCCTTTTGTTGTGGAGGTACGAGAGGTCCGGGGGGGGGGGGGGAGGATTCCTGTTCTCATGGTGGACACCTGCACCCTCGACCTAAAATAGTTGGATGCCTTCTGCAGCATCGGAGGTTCAGAGAGGGAATTCACTTTCTTTTTATGATAAATTTTCATTTTATAACTTTTCCATTTTATAGTCTAACTAAATTTTTGTGATAGGCGCTCAATCGGGAGGGGAATGTCATTTGTCGGGGATGACCTCAAAATTGTCATATCGATATCGCACTACATCGAGGACGATCATGTAGAACAGTTTATGAGGGCGTTGCCGATAACAACGAGGGAGACCTCATCACTTTACCCCTGCCGAGCCAGCTTCGCACTAGCTCGGATGTACCTTTATGTATGTAATTAAAAATAGTATTGATCTCTATTTAATTTACTTAAGTTACAACATTGATTTTTAACCAACTCAAATTACAGAGCATTCTCCGAGGTGGGTGCGACCAAACCAAGGCATCTCAAGCAAAACCGAGGACCTACGAGTTTGATGCCTTCGTCATTGGCTGGGTCGGAGGAGATGAGGACATGGGAGAGGTAGCATGGTGGGAGACACGGTAGGTATTTCACTCCATTTTCTACAATAGTCTTAGTTTAAATTATGGTTTATTTAATAGTAATTGATTTAATATTTATACAGTGTATATGGATATTGATGCCCTGTTGCCATCACGATCACTGGGTGTTACTCCAGGTCTCAATAGAGAGGTCTCGAATCATGTTGTACGATCTGAAACCATTGGCCGAGGTTAAGGCCTCTTGATTGGACTCAATGGAGCCAGTCTACTTGATGTTGCCACGATTACTGAAGCAGGCTGGCTTTTATGAGAGGACGGGATGGCCCACGCCTCAGAGGTTCATTGAGGCTTTTCTAGACTCCTTCCCCCCCAACCCCCAATGGGCAGAGCAAAGCACTCCATCCCTTTTCAGCCAGACAAGGTTAGCTACGACCCTTACATTTGCTATTACATGACACAACTCGATGAGGAGGCATGTTAAGGAAATGCATGCTTGCCTTGTGCACACCCTATGGCACAACACATTAGGGATGAGATGGCCTGGATGATGTTGTGGTGGAGCAGATGATGCTGGATAGATTTTTTTTGCTTTATATTGTAAATAATACATTAAGGATAAATGTATATTATGTAAATTATGTAAATCATATAAGTTATTGAGGACTTCTATTTTATGTTAATTCTAGAACATGTAATTCTACTAAATGGTAAATTCCATACAAAATTAACTAAAAAA
>JAOXNR010000417.1:0-11146 GCA_028571225.1 Parsonsia alboflavescens
CGACATCGTTTATTGTAGGCGCACATGGTCACACAACGCTCAAAATTGAATGCCGGATGACGTCAATCGACTGCAACTGGAGGTAGGCTATATTCGGGGAAGAGTTCTGATGCCTAAGTTAGTATTCCGAGAGTAATTAGGAGTAATCAGTTCTCAGAGAGACTGTCTCTTGTGTATTGAATTCTGTGTCGCGTATTCTCCCAAACTTTTCCGGGGACTGTGTCTAATTTGATTATTTAAAACAAAGATCAGTTATCTCCTTAATTTGGGCTCTACTTTTACCCGACAGTAGGCAATTATTACAGTTGTGGGATCGTAGAATCTTGCCAATTGCTCCTAAAGTCATGGAGTTTCCCTGGGTTGAGATATCTTGTCACTTACATCTCTATCGAGAGCAATGAGCTCGCTAACCGACCTCTGGACCAACTTCGTAACCTACCCGTGGACATCAATGGTCTTGGCTATCACTTCTGGGAGGTCGCACGAACTGGTAGTAGGGTCATGGGAGATGTTAGGAGTCTTGCACATGTAGTCGTGGCGTGAAAGATGTATGAGACTAGTTGGGAGTTACCATGTTGTGGGTCGAGGTCAAGTGGTGCCTCTCTCGAGCTCATTTAGGAGGTTGGTGACTTTGGAGGTCTGTGATAGCAGGTCGCTGCCTGCTATCCTCGTTGAATCTGACTTTCAAGTATTGAAGGTATGGACCTTGGGCCCGGTTGGATTGACTTCTGCTCAGGTTCTGCCTGTTTGCTTTGACTTGTCCAAGTCATGCCCGTTTCTCCCATCAATGACCCTTGCCTTAATTGTCTTTGATTATAATAATATAGTTAATTTATTATTATTATTTTGTTAGTAACAAATTAGGATTAATGTATTTCAAGGATTCATTTGTAATAGATTGGATTAATATATTAATTAATTTTCATCAAAATGGAAAATAGTGATTACATGGGATACACTTTTGTCTTTTATATATATATACATATATATATATATATATTTATATATTTAATGAAGGTTTCTAATATGTGCAATGTTGCACAGGCCTCCGCAGTGCGCTGAAAAAAACAATGCCGTTTTGCGCTCTGGGTTGTTGTAGAGAAAAACGATGGTGGGTTGCAGTCAATTGCCCTACTTGAGATGGTGGTGGGGTTGAGTTGTGGCGATGGGGTCGGGTAAGGAAGACGGCCAGTTTGGTTTGGGTTGTTGTAGCGAGTGGATTTTCGATGCTGGTGTTGTTGATGGAGATGGGTTGCAATGATGGGGTGATGGCACAGCTGGCGATGGTGATTGGGATAGTGCTTTGGTCTGGGTTGTTGTAGAGACAGGTGGCGGTGGTGGTTTGTTGCAGAGGAGGGTAGTGGCGATGGCGAATTGCTCTGGGTTCTTGCAGAGGGGTGCGACAATAGTGGTTCCTAGCTCTGCTTTGTCAATCCAATTTTATTATTATTATTTTGTTGAAACGGCTTCATTTCCATTTGTGGCTCACACCAGCCCATTGTGCACCGTCGCGCATAATAGGTCTCTAAATTTAATAATTAATGATATATATGATCATGCATCGTAACACACACGAATTAATACCTAACTTTTCCTGACATATGGCAAGGGCAAGTGAGAATTGATCCCACAGTGAATTAGTTCTGAGTAAAACCTACTAATTGATAAGGTTTGGGGGGTAAAATTGAGGTATTAAAAATCTACAACTTAAAAGAGAAAATTAAAAGAAATCAATTCAAAGATAGGAGTTATCAATCAGAAAACTGGTTAACAAGAACAATTCATAAATCATGCTTTATGGTGAAAATCATCGATAATAGAATTGAGTAGTTAGTTTTAGAATTTATCTTGACGTTCGAGTTCTTATCCTTTAAATAGATTAATTTCTTGTAAAAAGAAATAAAATCTCTAATTTAATCAATTAAACCTAAGTCTCAACGAATAATAAATTTATAAAACATGAAGGCATCACTATACATATCCTACAGCAGAACAACTTTGACCACCAAGAATAGTTTATTTACTTATTTATTTATTTTTCCTTCTTTCCGCGGAAGAATGATTAATTTCGTGTCCGCATGCACTCGTTCTGAAAGAGTTGACGTCTAGATGTTGAAATTCTCATGCAATTTGAGAAAATTAGTGCTCTGGGAAAAGGATATTGTGTTAATTTCCTTAATATATATATACATATATATATATATATAATTATAGATTTATATATTTCAAACTGTTGGAATTCTCATGATTTTTTTTCAATGAAGAATTTTGGGTCCATACTGACATTGATCTGGTCAAGTCTAAATGACCCTTCCTTATCCTTCATGTTAATTAATTTTATTCATTCCGGAAACAGGTCAATATGATCATCTATTAATTTCATAATTGCATTATAATTAGGTCAATATAGCATCATAATTATTGATCAAATGTATAGTATACACATCCAACATTGTAGAAATTAATGCTTAGAAAAATTAATGATTACTTTCGTGTCTACATGCACACATTTAGGATCGAAGATTTCCATGTTTTGAAATTTTTATGCAATTGAATTTGTGATAATTAGTGCTCTGGGCAAAGCCTATCGTGTTAATTTCCTACATAAATATACATATATAAATATAAATATATATATATATATATATTTATATATTTATATATATTTCAATTTGAAATAATAGTTGGAATTCTCATGATTTTTTTTTCAATGGAGAATTTTGGGCCGGTACTGCTTTTTTTTATTCATTAATTCCTTTAGTCTTGCCATTGATCTGGTCAAGTCTAAATGAACCTTGCCTTGATTAACCTTCAAAAAGAAAAAAAAAAAAACGCAGCAGAACCGAGCCGAGGCGAGACCAAGTAGAGCACACCATCACCCACACCACCGAGCAGAGCTGATGATGATGCAAGACCAGAGCCAATAGATTGCACCGCCAAGAGAAACCAGATAGTCGATTTGAAATCCTTTTGAAATTTCGTCACTGATGATGATGATATTGCGTATCTAGTGAAACTTCAATTTGTTGAAGTCCTTGTATAAGTGATCGTGGCAATGGTGCTATCTTTTGATGGTCGTGTGATGATGGTGCTGTCAAGGGTGATGGCGATGCCAGTGGCGGGGGCATAGGAGGTGTCATGACTATCTGGTTGCTGGTGGTCCTGCCACCCCGTTCGAGCTGCTCAACGCTTTGCTCTATAACTTTTTTTTTGTTTTCTAAAACTAGTAAAATAACTGGTTTCATTGACAAGGTTTAAAAAAAGAAAATGGGAATGACATTGTTTCATATAGGTTCACTCAATCGCACACATTGCGGGACGGCTTCTTATCATTCTCTCTCTCTATACATATATAACGTTCTAACTGAAATAATCATGGGAATTCTCATGATTTTTTTCAATAGAGAATTTTGAGTCCATACTGCTTTTTTTTTATTCATTCAAGCTATTTTAGTCTTGACATTGATCTGGTCAAGTCTAAATGATCCTTGCTTCCTTATCCTTCCTGTTAATTAATTTTATTCATTCCGGAAACAGTTCAATATGATATCTATTAATTTCATTATGATTACTTCAATATAGCATCATAATTATTGATCTAGAAATTAATGCATCATTTGGGGGACAGAGGATGTGAAAGAAGGGCATAGAAAAATTAATGAAGCAATTCAAATATTTATTGGACATTTTATGATTAGTATTATTTTAATTTTCATCAAGAATGGATGTTTTGTAAATAGAGAATTTCGTGACATGGACAAGGTGAGGTTAATTTTCCTCCACAGTAATGAGAATAGCAGTCGTCTTGACATTGATCTGGTCAGGTCATGAAGATGAGTGATGGCGTTCAAAATTGAACACCGAGTCACCCCAAAACAGTGATGACATTAATCGACTGCAACCTAAGAAAAAATAGAGACTAGTCACCGGAGGTGGGCTGTGCCCGGGGTAGAGTTTCGATGCCTAAGTCAATATTCCGAGAGCAATTGGGAGTAATCAATTCTCAGAGAGACTATCTCTTGTGTTGAGTGTTCTCCCAAATTTGTTTGTAGACTGTGTCCAATTTAATTATTTAAAACAGAGATCAGTTACCTTCTCAATTTGCACTCTGCTCTTACGAGACAGTAGGCAATTAGGATAGCTGTGGGATCATGGAATCCAGCAACTACTCCTAGAATCGTGGTGTTTCCCTAGGTTGAGATATCTTGTCATTCACGTCTCTGTCGAGAGCTACAAGCTCATTGACCTTTGGAACAACTTCGTGACCTACCCGTGGATATCGAGGGTCTCAGCTATCTCTTCTGGGACGTCACTCCGAGTGGTAGTAGGCTAATAGGAGATCTTAGGAGTCATGTACGTCTAGTCTGGGTGGGGAAGATGTATGAGACGAGTTGGAAGTTACCAGGTCGTGAGCCAAGGTCTAGTGGTGCCTCTCTTGGAGATCGGTGGTAGCAGGTTGCTGTTCATCCATCCTTGTTGACTCTCTGTGTTTGACTTTGAGGTATTGAAGGTTAGGGCCTTGAGCTGATTTGGATTGACTTTTGTCCGAGTCCTGCCTGTTTACATTGACTTGTCCTAGTCGCGCCTGTTTCTCCCATCATTACCCCCCTTTAGGCCTAGCAAACTCAGAGGTCGTGGTGCCTAAATTACCATCTTCAAGTCGTACCCGCTAACTGGTTCACCGATTCCTTGTAACGGCTAGCTTTTGGATACCTTTCCATTTGCATCTCTAGTAGAGAGCTACAAGCTGGCTTTTAATTTTTCGGCCTCAATCAAAGTTGCCCACACCTGGTCACGACATGGAAGGTACATGAGCAAGATTGGGACTCTCCAACTTGTAGATCGTGGTCTAGTGAGGCCTCTGTTGTGCTCATTCGGAGGTCGGTTGTAGGTGGTCCTACCCACTCGTTCCTCGGGACTTGCCAGTTTGATTTTCAATTATTAGAAGTCAGCATCTCCAAGCCTCGATTCAGACCTTCAGGCAGGAGAAATCGCCATCTGTAGGTCGGGAGCTTGACCTTCAGGCATTAGAGATTGCCATCTACAGGACAGGGGCCTCAGCTTCAGGTATTAAGTACTACCATCTTTAAGTTGGGGCCTGACCTTTAGGCATTTGGGATTGCCATCTTTAGGTCGAGCCATTTCCTTGTAGCTGCTCATGAGCTTTGACCTTCAACTAGGGACTACCATTTTTAGGCTGTGACCTTTGAGAAGTCATGCCGCTTTATTTTGTAACAACTATTTATGGAAAAAGACATGTCCTTTTGGCTTCCTGGTGAGCTGAATCGATCAACTTTGTCATGGGAGATCGTATTGCTTCAGCTTTGAAGAGAACTGAAGTGTTTCCAGTTTTGGAAAGTCGCTACGCTTAATTCAGGAAAGTTGTACTGCTTCAGATTCTCAAAAGGAACTGAAGCATTTCTTGTTCTGGAAGGCCGTGCTACTCGAAGAGACAAATCGTTTCCAGGAGAGTTGGTTTCAATCCGACAGGCCTATAGGTTCCTTATCTTATTTAAATCAAAAACTCCTCAGAGGTTTTGAACCTTTCTGCAAACTTCTCGATATCCTTGCATCAATTTCTTCCTACTTTTGATTGCTTTCTGATTCTTTGCCCAGGTAGCTTTGTCAGAGATGTTTGTTATTTCTGAAGCTGAGTCTTCTTCCATTGCGAAAATGGAAATTGGGATTTTCTATTCTTCTCCTCTCTTAACTCAGGCCATTTTTGTGCCAAGTTTGGCCTATGACTTTTTTGAGGTTAGGGCCTATTCACAGTCTTCATCCTTGCTTCCTGCTGACATCATCGAGATTCGCAAGGAGATGGAACTAAAGGTTGGCGATATTGTCGTCGCTGTTCAGGATGAACATCCTTACAGTACTAATTTATATGTAAATATGCTAAGTTTTTATTTCTTTTTATGCCATTATCTTACGTAACTTAACTTAATTATGTTGTTTTAGATGTATTTTACTTCCCTATGCTTGATTTTTGTTTGCAAGAATATTTGGTTGAAAAATGCTCAAGATTTTCGAAAACTGTTGTCACTGCACTGTTCATCAGCACTGTGATAGTCGTTGTTCCGGCATACTGTTCACCGTTTTCACTGTTCATTGAATTAAGGTTGAGGACCATGGATTGACGAATGACCAAGTTCGTTGACTGTGGGCCATGGCAAAGACTTTCAATTTTATTAGGATGTGATTCAAATTATTTTGTTTTGTAACAGGTTTCTAATTTATTATTAGAATCCTTTTAGGTAACTACTTATTGAGGAGTCTTTTACTCCTATAAATAGGCCCTTTGTCATAGTCTTAGACACACAACACAACAATTCAAGATTTATCTTCCGCGGAATTCCGAAGACAAATTGCAGAATTTCTCTTCC
Source organism: Parsonsia alboflavescens (assembly GCA_028571225.1). NCBI lineage: Eukaryota > Viridiplantae > Streptophyta > Magnoliopsida > Gentianales > Apocynaceae > Parsonsia > Parsonsia alboflavescens. The sequence continues at coordinate 6,384 of JAOXNR010000417.1, forward strand.
TCTTTTCTTATGTATTTTTTGGTTTTATTAATCATGTCCTCTGAATAGTCGTCTTTTGTTAACAAGAACATGAAGTAGGTTATTTTGTTATTGGGTTATGAGATATGGTTTGTTTTCTATTAAAGATTTGATCTTTATTATTAAGTATTTGTCTAATTCTTGTTTTCATCTTATTAATTATGTTTATTAATTTAGACTTATCACCTAGATTAATTTGCATGATTATACTACTAGGGTTTAAATATTATCTCTAAGATTGATAAATCCACAGGTAGCAACTATTGTTTGAATTAGGTTTGGCTCACAACTTTATTTGATGATAGATAATTGTATGAATTAAAGCTACTTTGTTTATGCAATTTGACGTTGGTGATCTCTTCATGCTTATGCAATTTAGTTGATTAAATTTATAGTTCGCTACGACGTAAGTTTAATTGATTAGATTAGGGATTTTATTTCTTGCTACGAGAAGTAGATCTATTTAAAGGATAGGAATTTGAGCGCTAAGATAAATTCTAAAATCAACTACTTACTTGTGTTATTTGATCAATGATTAATCCCTTAGCAATTGACTTACAGATTGTTCCTTGTTAACAACTTTCTCATCTATATTCTCCTTTTTAATTTAGCTTCTTTGTTTGATTTTATTTTATAAACTCTTTTAAAAATTCCCCCTTTTTATTACTTATTAATTGGTTTCCTTTAAACTGAGATTCAATTACTTGTGGGTTTGACCCTACTTGCCCTAACTGCATTAGTTTTGGTAGATAGGTTTAATTTGTTCGTGTTACGACGCATGACCAAATTTTGATTGGTCAAATAATCATTTTATTAATCATGATTATTTTGATTAATAAAGAAGGCCACATGTTAACAAACAGTAGGTCCTAACATTAAGGCCTCATCATGTTAAATTATTTAAACAATAGTTGCCCGAGTCAATAGGTCCTTTGTTTGAAAGGTGCAACCAATAATCACAAATTATGCACTACGAGCAATCCACACAAGTTTTATGGCATGTTTTCAGGATATTGCGGCCGCTGTTGGGGACGAATGTCCTTACTATACACGTGTGGGACGTATAGTCCTTTACCACTATAGCCTCAGGGGGGGAGGGGTGATTATTTTCCCTTTTCTTCATTCCTTGCTTTTTGATATTGTTTTCTTTTGGGACATGCCTTTAGCTTAGCTCATCCCAAACTCTCTTCGGATGGTAGTTGCTTTTATAGCAACCTGTCATCTTTACAGAGTTCCTGTCTCCCTGGAGCTTTTCAGGTGCTTTTTTAAGCTAAAAGCCCCCTTGACCCTCAGCTAATCTAATGGGTACCTCAGGTTTGTCCATCGATACTGATTGTTGGGTCCCTTCTAGTCTCCAGTGGGGGAACGGAAATTAGGCTTCTATCTCGCTTACCTTTTAGACAATCTGGTGCAAAGATATCTGAGTTAGAATCTATATCGGTCCTTTTGGAATAAGCTTCCCCATCTGACCCAGGAATTGAGGCAACATAGGGATGTTTTGATGGGGTTGGTCTATTCCGGTAGGACCATGGTACGGTGCACCTCTGAGGTTTGGTCAAGGTCCTTTGTTAATACTGCTGATCTAAGGAGAGGAGTACTATGCAATCTCCCCTCTATCAGGACAAGCTTGAGGATAACGAATTCCAGTTTGGAACTTCCCTTGTTTTGATTACCTCTTTTCGTAACTTTTGTATTAACTGTTTCTTTCTTTTATTTTGGTAGTGCTGAGGGATGTGCTCTGGCTTTACCAATCTGGTTCTACCATAGTTCCCATTGGCAGAGGCACCACAGCAGGAGCCGAGGGCAATGGTGAAGCTTCTTCCTCTGTTGCGTCTGCCTCAACCCCAGCCATTGAAGTTTTTGTCGAGGTTTCTATTCCTCATGCTCCTTGGGGAATGCATGCTATTGCCCACAAGACTTGGGATGCCACCCGGCGGAGAGTTGAGAGGGATTAGATGCTTAGAAGTCCTTCACCGAGGTAGAGATTTCAAGCTCCTTTTCTTCTCCTTAGGCAATCCACATTTTGTAATAGAATAGGGCTTCATGCACTTCTGAATATTTGCAGATGTCTATTTGTGGCCTCTGTTTTCTATAACTGCTTTATTTTTCCTACTAAGAATTCTGTTTTCTGCACCACTTTGCTTTTGGTAGTTTGAATTTAAAGCAAATTGAACTTGAGACAAAATATCACAAATTGAGAACTTGATAAGCTCTTTAAAAAGGAAAAACTTATTTTTATTCATGTCTTGCACAAACTAGAAACTGGTAGGGTAACTGAGGCCGCCATGTTACCCAACGACGTCTTTTTAAGTTGATTCACAAGGTCTGCAATGTCTTAATCAGCTTTAGGCATAGTACTTCTTCAGATGGCAAATGTTCCAAGGTTTTAGGAGTTATCTTCTTTCGAGATCAGCGAGCTTATATTTTCCTCCTTTGTGGACTTCTTGAACTATGTAAGGTCATTCCCAGCTTTCTTGCAGCTTGGATAGTTGACCTTGCTTGCCAACGTTAGACCTTTTGAGGACCATTTCCCCAACTGTGAAATGTCCTGTTTTCACTCTTTTGTTGAAAAAATTTGTCACTTGCCTCTTGTAGGTTCTATTTGTTTCCATTGCTTTGTTTCTGACCTCCTCGAGGAGGTCGAGGTCTGCCCCTCTCTCCCTCTCTTTTAAGAATGAATTATATTCAGTCAGTCTTAAAGACTTCATGCCGACCTCGAATGACATCACTACCTCTATGCCAAAGCACAAGTTGAATGGCGTTTCTCCAGTAGCTTTTCTAGGTGTTGTTCTGTAAGCCCATAGAATCCTTGGAATCTCATTCGACCAAGCAACTTTGCGACCTTCTTTCTCGAGCTTTGTGAGTCTTTTCTTGAGTCCTTCTAGGATAGTTTTGTTTGTGAACTCAGCGAGCCCATTAGCTTGGGGATGAGTTACAGAGTTCAACCTCTGCCCATTGTTCAGATTTTCACAGAATGTTTTGAACGGGTCGCCAATGAACTGTCTGCCATTGTTTGAAATTATAGCTCGGGGAATCCTGAACCTGCACACAATGTTTCTCTAGACAAAGGACTGGACTTTTGAGGATGAGATGGTTGCCATTGGTTCTGGTTCAACCCATCTGGTGAAGTACTCCATGGCAACAATTAGGAACTGAGCACCCCCAGTAAGTTTGGGAAGGTCCTAGTATGTGAATGCCCCAAATATCAAACGGTACTGATACATTAATTGACTGATACCTTGTTGGTGGCACGTGTGATTTGTTCTCGTGCAATTGGCAACTTATGTATTTTTGCATGTTCTTCTATTGTCTGAAACCATTGAGGGCCTATCGTACCCTGTTCTCAATATCTTTTTTGCCACTGTCTTTCCTCCTATGTGTGATCCACAGATTCCAGCATGTACCTCGTCAATGACATATTGTCCCTCTCCTTGGCCTAGACATTTGAGTAATGGCCAAGTTTATGATCTCCTGTATACCATCATCTCCTATTAGGAAGTAGCAAAGCACCCATCTTCGCACTTGGAAAGCTTCTTTCTGGTCCTGTGGGAGGTCGCCATCTTTAAGGAACATGTAGATTGGATATCTCCAGTCTGCTTGATCCTTTATAACCAAGCTCTAGTCTTAGCTTATGCTTGGAGAGTTCAACTGCTCCACCAGTAGCTTTGCATTGGTCCTGAATATGTCTCGATAGACTTTGGATAGTGCATCTACCTCTACATTTTGGTCACTAGGTATCTGATCTATGACAAAGTGCTCAAGCTTGGAGGTGATATCCCTTACTTGTTTTAGATATTTGATCATGTTGTTCACTCTAGCTTCGTATTCTCTAGCGACCCGTCTAGCTATAACCTGTGAAGCTGTTTTAGCGTGCAACTTCTGCAGTTCGAGAGCTCGTATGAGTCTTAAACCCACTAAGAGTGCTTCATATTAGGATTCATTATTCGAGGTTGGGAAGTTATACTTCACAAAGTAAGGGATTCTCACTCCCTCAGGGCCGATCAGGACTATTCCCGCTTCGAATTCTCATTTCCGTTAAATCGTCTGTATACATTATCCAGAAGTTGCCTTCACAGGTGCTTGTGAGCTCCAGTGGAGAACTTGTGCATTCCTCTACGAAGTCTGCATCAGCTTGAGCCTTAATTGCTTTCCTTGGGTCAAATTGAATTTGATATCCCAAGAGCTCGAGGGACCACTTCATCGTTCTTCCTGATAGCTCGGGCTTTACTAGAGCTTGTTTTAGTGGTAGATTTGTTAACACTCTTATTGGGGTAAGCTTCAAAATATGGCCTTAATTTCCTCGAGGTAATGATAATGAGGTACAAGAACTTTTTGAGGTTCGAATATCTAGTTTCTGGACCTCTGAGCAATCTACTCACATAATAAAGAAGGAACTAGTGTTCTAACCTTTCTACCAATAGCATTGAGCTGACTGCTTTCTGTGTGGCAGTGAGGTACATCGAGATTTCCTCTCCTGACCTCGGTGAGACAAGTCGAGGAGGTTGTCCATGGAAATCTTTCAATTTGTTGAACGTTGCCTGGTAGTCTTTGGTCCACTGGAAGTACTTTGGCTTCTTTATGACGTCATAGAATTTTTCTCCTTTCTCCATCTTTTTGCTGATGAAGCGCCGCAGTGCTACCAACTTCCCCGCTAGGCTCTGGACCTCCTTGATGTGATTTTCTTGTAGGTTGAAGGGTTAATTTCACACACAACAATCAAATCAAATCAGTATAAAATAAAGGAC
>JAOXNR010000418.1:0-11144 GCA_028571225.1 Parsonsia alboflavescens
ATGTTTGCAAGGTATCTCTTCCACTTCCCATCTCCAACATCCACAGGTCTTCTGAAGGATATCCACCAGAACATTTGGTTCCTTTGGTGGATTTCCTACTTCATATTCCTCTCTATCCTGAATAGATGTAATTCATGGTCTTTCAAGGTTGACTTTCAAAGCTTCTTCCTCAATTTTTTCCACCGCTCGCTTGGTGATAATATCTGGCATTGTAGTTGCTACTTCCCTATGTTTGTTGAACCAAGCTTGACACAAACTCCTAAAACACTCATGTGCAGATGTAATAGGCAATTTCCGAGCTTTCTTGATCACGTGGATGAAGGACTCCATGATATTGCTCATCATTTGGTTGCAGCGATTGTTTGGACAATATGCCCGTGACCAACACGGGCATCCTACCTCAACATCCAACCAACGATAAACTCCAGGGTGCATCTCTTTAATGTCTCCAAAATAGAGGTCACATGTTTGCTTGTCGTAGGCATATGTCGCATTTTTTAAACGGAGTGCAACCTGAGGATTTTTGCACTTTATCTTTAAATTTTCTTTCAGATGTTGATAGCAGAAGGCATGTGGAACCTTGGGATATACTGTTCTCACTGCATGCTGTATGCCTTTGTGCCAATCAGATTTAATAACCAAATTATCCTGCAATCCATATGCAGTCCTGAATCTTCTCAGGAACCACGTCCATGAATCGTTGCCCTCCTAATTACCAAACCCAAAAGCAAGGGGAAAAGGTCTCCCATTTCCATCTGCACAAACAGCTGCATAAATTTTTTCCTCACACACACCTTTCAAGTGTGTTGCATCTATGAGAATTACAGGCCTCATATACTTGAAACCCTCAATCGAAGGACCAAGTGCACAGAAAGAGCTTAGAACTACTCATCTTGCATACGTATATTGGTCACCAACCCCAACATTACACGTTTTAACATGTGGAGGTATGACGGTAGCTGTCTGTATGAGTTTTCTGGAGTTCCATAGGTTATGTCTTTAGCACGCTGTAAAGATCACCAGACTTGACTGTATCCGAGCTTCACACCATAATTCTCCCACATGTCTTGAATCACATTTTTGGGGGTGTGATTTGCATCGGCGAGTTTACCAGCATACATACGTCCAATCGTTGTTGCACTTACACTCCTATTTTGGCTTTGCTGTACAGTTTGGATATAGGTGTGAGTTGACACAAACTTGTGAATAACCCAAATTTGGCATCTAGCACTTCAATTTTTGGGTTCTTACATTGTGCCTCAAATCTTCCCCTATTCGAAAGTACCACATGATATGGAAATCGGTTATTAAGTGAATATTCACCGACTGTTGCTACCAGTTCATCCTTATTATTGAAGATTGCATCCTTTCCAATAAAACCCATCGGTGGAACAGTATTGTCTTCCAAAAAAGGAACCTCTTAATAGTCATTCCAGACCACATTTGCAAAGTGAGTAGAAGGGTCCGGTATAAATTGTTCAAATGAAATCATCTGCCTCATTCCATCGTGGAAGTTGTCATCATTGTCATTGTTGTCACCATTGTCATCATCATCAACCTCAACGCTATGAATATATTTTTCATCGAATTCATAATTATCATCTATGCAAATATATCTAGGTGTCCCAGCTCCATTATTTTCATCAACAAATCCTGCCCTTTCATGATCATTTGGACCGGATGGACAATTACTGCCAATATCACCACTGATGCCACCCTCGTAAATCCTCTGAATTTTGTTCACGACGACAACTTTAGGATCCCCTTCCCTCTTCAAGAACATGATGCCATACTTGTCTTCAATCTCTATTAGTTTCATACTTTCATCACAAAATTTAGAAGCAATTGACATTTGTATGTCAAATTGGTTTAAGTCAATCTTCATCAAGTTTGCCATAGTTCTCCTCAAATCTTCATAGTTCACATCAGAGGGTACGACTAATGCACGCACCCTTCCATCTAGAGAAACCTTATGAACAACAATCCTCATGTAATCCATTTCTACATTGTGTCTCAAAATCCTCTATGTGTGTCTCGAAACCTAATATTTGTGTTTCGAAATCCAATGTATGTCTCGAAATCCCAGATCTCAAAATTCTCTGTCTCGAATCCTAATGTGTGCCTCTAAAGTCCCCTCTCTTGTCTCGAAATCACTTATATAGATCTCGAAATATACCTGTCTCGTATCTTGAAAGCCTCCTTTCAGGTCTCGTAATCTTCTTTCTTCGATGGAAATCTCTTCAATCCTTCCTCCTCCCAAATTAACAACACAGAACGAACAAATCCAAACTTCCAAACACCAAAGAAAAATAATAATAAAGAAACAAACTGAACAATGTACCTTCGAACACCCCCTACCATTGTCTTCTTGATTTAAAAACAAAAATGAACAACCGAACACAATTAAAAGCTGATTTTTTTCTTTCTCTCCTATAAGGGAATGGTTCTTTGAGTAATTTTCTTAGCTATGGTTCAAAACTTTTGATCAAATGAATGATGTTAGTTGTAGTTTCTTCAATTCATTTTACAAGTAGTTGGGTTCGATTGGGTGTGTTGAATGTTGAGGGGTAAGAAAGTAAATGCATGTTAAAGGAGAATAAATGTTATGTTTTAATTTTTCATTTTAATTAAAAGTCAAAATGACTATAGAATGAAAAATTAATTTTACATATGAGTAATTGTAAAATATTGTAAATAATTGGATAAATAAGAAATTACGGTTTTAATTTGGATAAAAATGAAAACATCCCTTTTTTTTACTCTATCGATTGACAGGTTGTTCTTTTTTTCTTTCTTTTCTAACCGGCCGACGACACCCAAATCTTCAAAACCAAGCCAACTTGACCTCACCGTTCTTATCCCACCCCTCTATCAACCCACCACCGCCCAGATTCACTTGCCACCACCAACCCATCCCTAACCATCTCTCCTTCGTAGATCTATCCCCTCCAAATCCCGAAACTTCATTCTCCATGACCCACCTCTGGTCATACTTGTTGAAGAACAGACCTAGCATCCAACGGCATGGACCACGAGTACTTCTAGATCTGAACTTATTAGTCAGTTTTGGCTATAAATCTTGAATAGATCGTGATGGAGCTCGTCACGATGCACGCCGGAGGGGGAGATTTTGATTCTGGTGAACCCATTTCACATCAATTCGAGTTCTTCTCATCTACATCATTTTTTGCCCTCCGTCGTAGCCAAGCAATTTTGTGCACCCACTATCTACCATGGGGAGATAAACGGAGATGACAAGTTTCTTTGGGGTTTCAGATTTGAATTAGGTTCATCAATTTCATGATTACTCCTATTAAATACTCCCTTTTCAATTTTATTCTTGTCTTGATTAATTATTTTGCTTTTTGGTTTTGGGAATTTTCTGATTTATATGAATGCTTGTGATTGGAAATTGGTTGTGGTTAGAATAGATGCGAGTTTCACTTTTGACTGAAATTATTATTTTTTTTTTCTTTTTTGTTAATAATTTTAGGTTTCTTTGCTGGAAATTGCTTTGTGCTGTCTACCGGTTGTGAAAGGAGCATTTCATTTTTATCCAAATTAAAACACTAATTTCTTATTTACTCAATTCTTCATAATATTTCATATTTAAAACTAACTTTTCATTTTATACCTATTTTGACTTTTAATTAAGATAAAAAATCAAAACATAACATTTATTCTCCTTTAACATGCATTTATTATCTTATCCCTTAGCATTCAACAAACTCAATCGAACCCAGCTACCTGTAAAATGAATTGAAGAAATCACAACTAACGTCATTCGTTTGATCAGAAGTTTTGAACTATAGCTAAGAAAATTGCTCAAAGAACCATTCTCTTATAAAAGAGAAAGAAAAAAATCAGCTTTTTATTGTGTTCGATTATTCATTTTTGTTTTCTGAAATCAAGAAGACGAAGGTAGGGGATGTTCAAAGGTACATTGTTTGTTTGTTTCTTTGTGATTTTTTTTCTTTGGTGTTTGGAAGCATGGGTTTGTTCGTTTTGTGTTATTTATCTGGGAGAAGGAAGGAAGAAAGGTAGGATTGCAGAGATTTCTGTCGAAGTGAGGAGATTTCGAGCTCTGAGATGAGGCTTTTGAGATACAAGACAGGTATATTTTTAGACCTATATAAATGATTTCGAGATAAGAGATAGTTGAATTCTATACAAGAGAGGAGGCTTTCGAGACAAGAGAGGGGACTTTGGATATACACATTGGGGATTCGAGACAGAGAATTTCATGACCTTGATTTTGAGACATACATTGGATTTCAGGACAGTGGATTTGGGATTTCGAGATAGAAGATTTCGAGACACACAGGGACACATCTGAACTTTGAGACAGGGGATTTCGAGATACAAATATTGGGTTTCAAGACACAAATAAAGGATTTCGAGACACACGCAGTTGATTTCGAGACACAGTGTAGAAATGGATTACATGATGATTGCTGTTCACGAAGGTTCTCTAGATGGAAGGATGCGTGCACTAGTTGTACCATCCGATGTGAACTATGACAATTTGAAGAGAACTATTGCAAACTTGTTGAAGATTGACTTAAACCAATTTGACATACAAATGTCAATTGCTTCTAAATTTTGTGATGGGAGTATGAAACTAATAGAGATTGAAGACATGTAAGGCATCATGTTTTTGAAGGGGGAAGAGGATCCTAAAGTTGTTGTTGTGAACAAAATTCAGAGAACTTACGAGGGTGGCATTAGTGGTGATATTGGTGGTAATTGTCCATCCAGTTCAAATGATCATGAAAATGTAGGATTTGTTGATGCAAATGATGAAGCTGAGATATCTAGATATATTCGCACGGATGATAATTATGAATTAGATGAAGAATATATTCACAGCGTTGAGGTTGATGATTATGTTGATGATGATGACAATGGTGACAACAATGACAACGATGACAACTTCCACGATGGAATGAAGCAGATGATTCCATTTGAACAATTTATACTGGGCCCTTATACTCACTTTGCAAATATGATCTGGAATGACTATGAAGAGGTGCATTTTTCGGAAGACGATATTGTTCCACTAGTGGGTTTTATTGGAAAGGATGCAGTCTTTAATAATAAGGAAGAAATGGTAGCAGCAGTCGGTGAATATTCACTTAATATCCGATTTCCATATCATGTGGTACGTTCAGAAGATTTGAGACACGATGTAAGAACCAAAAAGATTGTACTTTCATGATACGTGCATATTGTAGTGCTGGATGCCAAATTTGGGTTATTCACAACTTTGTGTCGACTCACACCTGTATCCAAATTGTACAGCAAAGCCAAAATAGGATTGTAAGTTCAACAACGATTGGTCTAATGTATACTGGTAAACTTGCCGATGCAAATCACACCCCCAAAAATGTGATTCAAGGCATGCGAGAGAATTATGGTGTGAAGCTCAGATACACAAAAGCCTAGCGATCTTTATGGCGTTCTAAAGACATAGTCTAAGGAACTCCAGAAAACTTATACAGACAGCTACCGTCATACCTCCATATGTTAAAGCGTGTAATGCCGGGGACGGTGACCAGTATACGTATGCAAGATGAGCATTTTCTGAGTTCATTCTATGCACTTGGTCCTTCGATTGAGGGTTTCATGTACATGAGGCTTGTAATTGTCATAGATGCAACACACTTGGAAGATGTGTGTGAGGGAAAAATTTATGCAGCTGTCCGTGCAGATGGAAATGGGCAAATTTTTCCCCTTGCTTTTGGGTTTGGCGAGGAAGAGGGCAACGATTAATGGGAGTGGTTTATGAGAAGATTCAGGATGGCATATGGATTGCGGGATAATTTGGTTATTGTATCTGATCGGCACAAAGGCATACTACGTGCAGTGAGGACAGTATATCTCGATGTTCCACATGCCTTTTGCCATATCGATATCTGAAAGAAAACTTAAAGACAAAGGGGGAAAATCCTCACGTTGCACTCCATTTTAAAAATGCAGCTTATGCTTATGACAAGTAGACATGTGACCTCTATTTTGGAGACATTAAAGAGATGCACAATGGAGTTCATCGTTGGTTGGATGTCCAGGGAGGATGCCCAGGTTGGTCTCGGGCATATTGTCCAAACAATCGCTACAACCAAATGACGAGTCGTTCAACCACGTGATCAAGAAAGTTTAGAAATTGCCCATTACATCTGCACATGAGTGTTTTAGGAGTTTGTGTCAAGCTTGGTTCAACAAACGTAGGGAAGTAGCAACTACACTGACAGATATTATCACCAAGCGAGCGGTGGAAATAATTGAGGAAGAAGAAGTGAAAGTCGACCTTGAAAGGCCACGGATTACATCCATTCGGGATAGAGAGGAATATGTTGTAGGAAATCCACCAAAGGAACCAAAGGTTTTGGTGGAAATTCTTCAGAAGACCTGTGGATGTCGGAGATGGGAAGTGGAAGAGATACCTTGCAAACATGCCATTGCTGTTGCCAGGTAAATTTTTTATCTATTTCCTGACTTAGCTTCTAAATTTAGAAGGGCCTTTCGAGACATTAGTTGTCCATTCAGGAGAAAAGGGTCTATTATAAAAAAAAGAATCGAGATTCGAGACAAGAGAATTCATATTTGAGACCCTAGAGTTGTCCATTCGAGATCCATGTCCTCCATTTGAGACTCAACCCTTCCATTAGAGATCCAAGATAGTCCATTCGAGATTGGTGACCAAGTGTGGTCCATTAGAGACATAATTGTTCCATTCGAGATCCATGTCATCCATTCGAGACTTAATTATTTTCCATTCGAGATTGGAGACCAAGTGTGGTCTATTCGAGATCTATGCCTTCCATTCGAAACCCATCAATTCCATTCGAGATCCAAGTATAGTCCATTCGAGATTGGAGACCATGGGTTGTAACTTCGAGACAAAATTCTTCCATTCGAGATCCATGTCATCCGTTCAAGACTCAAGTATTTTCCAATCGAGATTTGAGACCAAGTGTGGTCCATTAGAGACCTAATTCTTAGATTTTTTTTAAAATTCTATAAGCATGTATTTAGATATTTCCACAACTCATTTACCTTAATTCTTTTTTATGGGGAAATCAGGACTTATTATTACAGTCTATATCGTGGTCATTCATTTGAGACGGAAAAGCTGAGGATAGCATATGCACTTTCGATACAGTCTGTGCCCTTGTGTTCGTCTTTGAATTCAATTGCAAGTATGGATGATGTGGTTGTCAATCCTCCTACCGGCAGAAGGTTTGTTGTAAGACCATAAGAGGCTCGCTTTATCTCTCGGAACGAACAATGCCGGCGAAGGAAAACGTGCTCCCTATGCAAAAGAAAATGACATAATCGTACCACCTGTCCAAATGCTCACAACATGGAAGCCCAACATCTTGAAGAAAATGATCAACATCCCGAAGAAAATGATCTAACAGTGGCTGACTTTAATGATGAAGTGTCCATATCTGATCTGAATTCCACACAACAATCTTTCAGGACAAATTTTGTTAACATTCATGTCAATTTCTCTATGGTGGGTGTGGATTTTTATCCTAGCAATATCAATGTTGACATGGCGCTTGACATGTAAATGTTATTATTTAAAAAAAAGTGAATTTTTCATTTAATTTAAATTGCATTTTTTACATTAAATCAAGACCACAATCATCTCTATCTTGTATACGGATTGATATATATTTTCCCAATACTTTAGGGACTAAAATGAAAAAATTTTATAGTTTGAGGCCTAATTTTGTCACTAAGTACTTTTGGGACCAAAATGTAAGAAAAGGGTATAATTTGGTCCCTAAATACTTAGGGATCAAAAAGCAAAAAGAGGGCATAGTTTGAAGCCTAATTTGGTCCCTAAGTACTTTAGAGACCAAGATGTAAAAAAAGGGTATAATTTGGTCCCTAAATACTTAGGGACCAAAATGCGAAAAAAAAAGATATAGTTTGAGTCTTAATTTGGTAAAAAAAATACTTTATGGACCAAAATGTAAAAAAAAAAAGGGTATAGTTTGATGCCTAATTTGGTCCCTAAGTACTTTAGGGACCAAAATGCAAAAAAATGGTATAGTTTTAGTCCTAATTTGATAAAAAAAAAATACTTTATGGACCAAAATGCAAAAAAAGGTGTAGTTTGAGTCCTAATTTGGTTTAAAAAAATACTTTAGGGACCAAAATGTAAAAAAAAGGTATAGTTTGAGGCCTAATTTGGTCCCTAAGTACTTTAAGGACCAAAATGTAAAACAAGGGTATAGTTTTAGTCCTAATTTGGGGAAAAAAAACTTTAGGGACCAAAATGCAAAAAAAGGGTATAGTTTGAGTCCTAATTTGGCAAAAAAAATACTTTAGGAAATAATATGCAAAAAGGGTATAGTTATAAACATATTATAGTTATAACATTGATATAATATACATTTATCATTAGTGACAAAAGCATCAAACTCGTATGTCCCCGGCTCAGCTTAAGATGCCTTGGTCTGCTCCCACCCACCTTGGAAAATGCTTTGTAATTTGAGTTAGCTAAAACATGATGTTGTAACTAGCATAAATGAAATAGAGGTGAATGCAAAATTTAACTATGTATGTAAAAATATGCCAGAGAGAATGTGAAGAGGGCTTCACAGGGATAAAGTGATGGGGCATCCCTCGACACTCTCCGCAACCCTATCATGAAATGGTCAACCTGATCGTCCTTGATGTGAAATGACATGGATCTGACGTTCTTCAGGTCATCCCCGACAAATGAGCCGCACCGCCCAATCATGTGCCTATGACAAAAATTAAGTTAGACTATGAAACGGGAAAGTTATAAAATGCAAGTTAAACAAAAAAAGAAAGTGATTTACCTCTCTGAAGCTCTGGTGTTGTAGAAGGCATCCAACCATGTCCGATCAAGGTTGTAGGGATCCACCACGAGAGCAGGAATCTCCCTCTACACTTGCAACACTTGAGTCGTACTCTCGCCTCTTGTCCGGGGCCTCCCGCCTCTCATCCCCGACCTCCCTCCTCTCGTCCTCGACCTCTTTTGTGGTCGAGATGACTCGATGTGATGGATTGGGTCGATGTAAGGTGATCGTACAACTGCGGCTACATCCTTCGACCGACGTGTACGATAAAGCCCCTAATAAAATATACAAAACAATTATTAAAAATAATGAATAGTACTTTAACAAAATAAATCGGCCAATAATTGCTATAAAATTCTTTAATAATAAAATGAACGAGCAATATAAACTAAAATTCCTAGATTTACGATCCAAAATTTATCTGGATAGTCCCAATTGGGACTATGGGAACCTCTGTGGCTAGAAACTCTGGAGCCGGAGGGGTGTTTGGATCCTTTCCCTGACTAATAGGTGCATCGACCTATTATTTAAAAAATAAAGGGACCATTTTAAAATAAAAAATTAGATAAAAAATAGTAATCGAAATGAATACTGATTTATGAAGTTAAATTTACCTGCATCGTGTCATCACGGACAATGGGAGATGCCGGTCGAGGGGTGTCCATCGATCTGACTAAGACATCGATGGAGTCAGTAACCCCCTCGGGCATCATGTAGTGGCGGAGCATCTCCACGACTATCATTACTCTCCATCACATCGAGCCGACGCTCAATATGCGTGAGCACCCGAGGATCTGAGCTTGGGTCACCCCGAGCTGTGTGAGCTACTGGAGGACCAGCTCATGCCTCTGTAGTAACCGGTCCTCAAGTTGACGCAATAAGATCTCAACCCTGGGCATGGGTACATCGGCCATCACAGGAGACTATAATTATAAAATATAGTTAGAATCCATCAGTAATAGTTTCGTGGGGGAGGGGGAGGGGAGGAGAGGGGGGTTATTTTAATAGGAACAGGTACATATCTGATGTCGACTCCAATCGTGTCGAGTCGGGTTGGGAGAGGGGTGTCTTCTCTCTTGGTCCTCAGCCAAAGGGCTTCCTGAGGCAGCCTGGATCCGCGGACTTATAACCTAATCACAAGGCAAGCAAATCAACAAAGTAAATACAATCATATTGAGACCATGTAAAATACAATGAGATACATACCATCCGCCGTATCATATCGGACCTCGTCAGACTGATCGACTGATCTCGATCAATCCTCTCCTCAGTCACATCTCCATCATGATGTGGGATCTAAAATAAAATAAAAAGTAAAGTATCAATGATCTTCAGATTTAGCATTATACAAAATCAACTTAAATTCTGGAAATTGTGATTAGTCTAACCTAATCGAACAGTTGAACCGGCGATCCTTGTTTGCACGCCACCCAAAATGAGCTCGGCAAATAATTGCCCCAGCATGTCGCTACAATGTGTGGGATACGGGCGAACTCAGCCCAGTACAGTTGCTACTGCTCCTCCAGATTAGCCTTGATATACGGGTAGTTCGCACGTGCCTGTAATTTTAAATTTGATTTAATGATAATAACTAATTTTTAAAATTAAAGTAAACCTTGCTAAGGTATTCACTCACCTCATCAAGTAGCTCACCCCAATCGGCCATCCAAAGTCGGGGACGTCGAAAGGTAAGGCACCTTGGGCGTCGTATACCTACGTGGGAGAGGCCACGTCCCTGGGAATCCTTACACAGTTGAGGACGTAGGGATATGAAGTGCTCATACGCCCGCCACTAATTAAAGATAAGATTAAACAAATTTCAATTTAGTATTTCGAAAGTCTAAAAAACACCATTGATATACCAATTTAATTAATAATATGAAAACTTACCAGCAACAGAAAAGAGTTGTCGTACAAGTGTCTCTTGAGGGCGTCCTCGGAGATGGTCTGTCTATAAGAGTGCACCATGTGGCTCCAACCGATCGTTCCCCATGGGAACGACTCTGCAGCATCCAGATCATCTAACATCCTCCATACGTGAAAGGGGATGACTGCAGTCTGCTCTCGAGCGAGTATCTAATGACCTATGATGATGCAGTATGCCAATTTGAGAGCATCATTGATAGATAACTTTCCCACGGCCATGGCCTCCCACCTAGTGATTTGCACATAATTATGCTAAGTTTTATGATCTTTTTATGCCATTATCTTATGTAACTTAGCTTACTTATGTTATTTTAGATATATTTTACTTCCCTATGCTTGATTTTTGTTTGTAGGAATATTTGGTTGGAAAACGCTCAA
>JAOXNR010000419.1:0-11140 GCA_028571225.1 Parsonsia alboflavescens
CATCTGGTTTCTCTTCTTCAATGGCAATGTCTAGACCTTCCCGAAAGAGAGCGTCTAGAAGCTCACTTTGCCACATGTTGAAATGGCCGGTGCCATCAAAAGTCTCCACCGTAAATTTAGCACTTGTCATAGCAATTCTTCCCAAAATCGAAGATGAAGAAGCCATTGACGTCGATGTGGATGTTTTTGTGCTGTCTGCCATCTTTGCTACAAATTTGTTTTAATAGCTGTCAATGCGGAATGCCAACTAGCCCAAGAAAATTTTTTCGGATGTGGAAGATCAGTCTAAGTCGGAACCACAGAGCATACTAAAATAAACCTGGGCTCTGATACCAATTGTTGTGGAATTCGGGTTAATTTCCACCAATAATAAATTCACCTTATGAACTATTATACAAACAAATAATGTGAAAATGATTGTACAAAAAATCAACCCAAAGTAAATTCCCAGACAACAATTATACCCGACAATAACTATTAAACAAACATAAAAAAGAACACCAAAATTTAACTAGATTCGGCTAATTATGCCTACGTCCTCAGACACACTACTAAAATAATATTTCTCTGATTAAAGAAATATTACAAAAAGAAAAGAAATTACTCAAAAATAGAAGAAAATACAATTTTTGAATTGTCGAAGGGATGATTTAGAAGGGAGGGGGAGGAGTTCTTTTTATAGCCAAACTCCTCCCATTTGTTGGCCAAATCTCCGATGTGGGATTCCATTTTGCCCATTTTGCCAACCAAAACAACATAGAATTGATGTCAGCTTTTTGCAGCTGCTAGCAATGTATTCAATTCTACTAGCGAAAGAGACCTGCAAGCTCTGATTTCCATAAAAAATCAAATTCAGAGTGACCCTTTTAGAAGTTTAGATCAGTGGAGAGATTCTATTCATTTCTGCCATTGGAAAGGAGTCACCTGCAATGGCACAAATCAAAGAGTGATAGCCTCAGACCTCTCGGGCTTAACTCTTGGTGGTACTCTGTCTCCTTACATCGGAAAGGTGACGCTCCTCAAGAATCTCAGCCTTGGGAATAATCACTTCTATGGTACAATTCGGCCAGAAATTGGCCTGCTGTCTCGTCTGCAGCATCTCATACTTATGACAACCTTTTCCATGGAGAAATTCCGGCAAATCTTGCTCACTGTTCTGATATCAAAGTCATCAACTTGGAGAGAAATAATCTCGAAGGTAAGCTTCCTACCGAGTTAAGTTCATTGTCTAATCTCGAGGAACTATCTCTTTCTCGAAACCGATTAGAGGGTCTGTTGCCACCTTCACTGGGAAATCTGTCTTCCTTGTGCGTGATTTGTCTATCAGAAAACGAAGTTAACGGAATTATTCCGCTAGATTTTGGGAAGCTCTCTATGATGCATGAACAATACAAAAAACGGTTAAATAGAAAGAAAAAGTTGAAAATTTTACCAAAACTATTTAGTTTTCTATTTAACGATAAAAGTCGAAAATTATTTTTTTCCCTTATTAGCAGAAAGGGCGTTATAGTTTTTAAATGCCTAGTTTTGGTCCTTAAGTTTTTTATTAGACCAATCAGAAGGTTTTTTTTTTTTAAAAAAAAATCTCTTTTTTTAATTAGAGTTCTTTTGGGCCTTTGGCACTAATAGAGACGCAGGTGGTGAGCACGAGTCAGGTTTTAGGACGAATCTTTTCCTAACTGGGGAGGATGATGCAAGTGATCCAAGCTCGAAATGGACTCAAATTTGGCTGGGTGATTGGAAACAGTCCAACGGTCAATACCCATTGCTTTGTCGTGGACTGAGGTAATTTTAGACGAGCCGTTATCGTTTTGATGGGTTTTTGGGCTTTTTTTTAATATATTTATTGTTATTTTGGTAATTTTTTATTTCTTATTCGGATTAGGGTTAGGTTTAGGTTATATATTTGTGTTTTTCTGCAAATACGATGAGCTTGTTGAATTTGATAATTTTCGACTTTTGTCGTTAAATAGAAAGCTAGGTAGTTTTCGTAAAATTTTCAACTTTTCTTTCTGTTTATGCGTTTTTCAAATCTGACCCATTCTCGAATCCCCGATGATTCGGAGAGGGCTAAGGCAGAAGACGAGTCTTGGTTGAGGCCTAACATCTTCCATACTCGATGTGCTCTCAAGGGAAAGGTTTATAACATGATTATTGTCTCTACGACAATGGTAGAAAAATTGGATTTAGAAACAATTGAGCACCCGCAACCCTACAAGTTGTCGTGGCTGAAGAAGGGGAATGAAGTTAAAGTTAGCAAGTGATGTTTGGTTTAGTTTTCGATTGGAAAGAGGTACACAGATGAGGTATGGTGTGACGTTGTTCTTATGAATGCTTGTCACATCCTGTTAGGAAGGCCGTGGCAATATGACCGTTGGACCATTTCTAATCACCTAGTCCAATTTGAATCCATTCTGAACTTGGGCCACTTGCATCACAATAATCTTCAGAATCTTTCATTAGCCTCTTGTCATGCCCCAAATTGGGTGGATCCAAAATCTGAGTCCGAAATGTAATACAACAAAACTCCTAAGGTTGCCCTTACAAGTTCTAAGCCTCAATTATAACAAAATTCAAACAATGAACGTAAAAACTAACTCCAATTTAAATAAAACTCCAAAACATTATACATGCTTAAATCTCTCTCCCATTTGAACAACAAAAAAAACTAGAGGTTCAAGCCTAAAGCAGGCATTACAAAACAAAATATAATAAAGATCAACTTAAATAAATTGGAGTATAATTCATTTCGAGATTATGATAAATCCTTAACTAAACTTCGTTTTCTTCGTCCCCAAAGCGTGAGTTAAAAAGCTCAATAGTATAAGGTAACCATTTACTTAAAAGTAAAACATTTGTCATACTCTAATAATTCAGAAAATTTCATAAAATTATTACTTTTCAAATAATTCAGAAGAGTAACCGAATATTGAATTCAATCCTAACTGTTTATCCCACTAGAAAAAAAAAAGGTCAACTAGACGATTTTTGATACGCCTTTTGACCATGCTCATTTGTTCAAATAGAATATTGAAACGTGTTCCTCCAATAACTAATTCATATGAAACTTGAGTCAAAAACCAATATCCTCTTTCAAAAAATTAATATTGCATAAAGAATTGAATATAATAAAATAAGATAAAAGTGCTTTAAAAGAACATCAAAGTTCATATATTATGAAAAGGAGAATTGATAAAAACTAATCAAATTTAATATTGTGTGAAATCAACTTATTAAGTTACGAAAAATATTAATTTGATTTAAATTAGTTTTAGAAGGACCCAAATTGAGCGCGTGCAATGCTGCCTGCAGAAGTTTTCAGAACAAAAAATCAATTCTGTTCTTGGTGTGTGAGTTGGGAGAGAATACCAAGAAAATGCTTACTTGTACCATTATAGGTATCTTAATAAAATTAAAAAATTTTAAAAATTAAAGAATTAATAAATATACTAAAATAAGAGTTTTTTTTGTTTTTTTATTTTATGATTGGGGGAGGGGAAGTTCTTTTCCACAGGACTCGAATCCAAGACTTCGCACGATGAATACCAAACCCGTTTGTCATTAAGAAAAACTCTCCCCCGCCGCCCCCCTCCCCCCAGCTGCTAAAATAAGAGTTGAAGAAGTTCCATTGATGAACACTACGGTAAGACGGAAAAGTACATAATGTTTAACTAGTATTACATTTGATTAAATCCAATAAAAGAAAAATTAAAATTAAAGAATTAATAACTATAAAATAAAAAAATAAGGTTGTAATTATCATTATTTTATTATAAAGAATATTTTAATATAAACAATATTAATTATTAAAATAATGATTGTCTTTATCTGTATTTTTAAAATATTAAATGATTTTAAAAAAGAAATTAAGATAGTATTACCGTACGACCTAAAAGTACAAAACGAAAATCGTGTACATTAAATGCTTCTCACATCAAGAAAAACCCTAACTCCAACATTAAATGAAAACAACTACTTCAGAGAACTTAGGTAATTACTGAACCATTAAAACCCATCACTAAAAGATAAACAGCCCAAGTGTAAATTAAATAACTAATTGGACCTTGGACCTGCTAATTGGATTGGGTTACTAGATTCTACCCTCCTACCAAAAAGTTAAATCATTTTCTTCTTGAGATAAGTTAATAGTACCGATTACAGTCATATGTTTTCCTTAATTAGATTTATTAAGACCCTTTTAAGTATCCAAGTTTTGACATTCTAAGATTCATTTATGGGCAAAATCAGCCCGCAGGGGCGTAGCTCAGTTGAGAGGGGTTGCAGACGCTGGTACTAATGATCAGGTTCAAGTCCTGACAGCGGCAGTGTGGGAATTTCAATCTCTCCAATGTTGGGAGGTGATTCCTTGTGTGCACCAGGCCTTGGGCATCCAGTCTCTGCTCAGTTGAGTCACCCTGATTTGCCACCTCCACCTGGGCGTCGGGCAGGCTGGTGGGGCCCTGGGAGCAAGGTACTTCGCCTTTTGGTACCAATTTATGGGCAAAATCATAACTCAAATTATATCTTTTGATTATTTTGATCTTTAAAATTTTTTTTTTTTATTTAGTCTTTAAATAATTTACTTTGTTGATCATTTTAATTCTTTTTGTCAAAATCTTGAAAAAAGTCATTGAAATTTGAAGTTAACATTGGTGGATAAAATCAGGAAGAACATTTCCATCGTCACAGTATTCACTTGCCGGACATTATACTGTTCATCTTCTTCCCCCCCCCCCCCACACACTGTTCCTCTGCACAAAGACTGAAACCCCTTCCTAGTGACTGTAAGCGAAGTGCATTGGCTATGGCTTCCGAACGGGAAAAATGGGAGTTAGGAAAGACAGGACTTCGGGATTAGAAGCGAGGGAGCGGCGTTCGATTGCCCGATTCGAGTTCGATAGCCGGATGCCAGAGTGGAGTGCCCATGAAGTCGGTATCGGAAGTAAATCGATAGCCGGTGCCTACTCATAGGCAACCAATCTTCAATCAATTTCTAATCTTCAAAACAACAAAAGCATATTACGACAAAATCTACCTGAGCATGCTTGGAAATCTAATGACCTGGCTGGCTGAAAACAAGAAATGAAAACAGTGTATAATCCACGAATTGGAATCTGGCTCTCAGTACCCTATTAACTCATCCATCAACCCCTTCAATACTTCTAAATGGTTTCCTATTTCCGGCTAACAAACATGATTTTGGAGAAGATGAATAGTATAATGGTGAAGATTTTTTTTTTTTTTTCCACTTTATGGACACAGTAATGATGAAAATGTCCCCAATTTGGCCAACTACCGTTTGACGATAAATTTCGATGACTTTTTTGAAAAATTCGATCAAAAGAATTAAAATGGTCAATTGATAAATTGTTTAATGATAAAACGGGCCCAAAAAAAATTTTAGAGACTAAAATAGTCAAAAGGATATAATTTGAGTTCAAATTTCACCAATAATTCTGCTAAGATTATATGCTTAACTTTCCTATCTCAAGAATTCATGCAAATTCACCAAGTATATAAATCACATCAAAATTTTATAATATTTATCAAGTTGCAATAACACTTAACATTATTCATCTATGTACAACACACCTTAAAGCTTAAATTGATTATAAACACTGAATCATCTAGTCAAACATTTCATAAACAAAGAGGATTAAAACCTACTACCAAGTAAAAACTTTAGAAGGCAACTAATCTTTCAAAATAATACCTAAAGTTATATCATTATAACCTCAAGATCTCCTTTCTTCAAAGCGAAAACTCTAAAAATCTAGCATTCAATTTTTTCTTTTCTTGCTCCCTTGGTTTAGTTATCACCGATGCTAGAGTTGGGCAATCAGCAATCCTGTGACCTATCTTACCGCATCTAAAACAAGCACCGGTGTTCCACCTACACTCTCCAGAATGAATGCGATTATACATTTCGTAATGCTTGTTATTCTCTCCAACTAGTGGTTAGGGGTGTTCTTTTCCTGGATAAGAATCCTTTGCTGCGGACTTAGAGGTTTAGCTATGAGTTTCTAATGATCTTGGCCTCTTACGATTTCTAGTGACATCATCTCTGTTCAGATCTGCCTCTTCAATGATAGAAATCTCATAAATTTCCTCATACTTTTGGGAGTGTATTGTCGACATCTTGCCTCGAATAGTTCCCAACAATCCTCCTCGGAATCGAAGGAGTTTGAGTCCTTCATTAGCCATAAACAATGGTCCCAGAGCATTAAACTTAGCAGCATAGTCCACAACTAACATCTTTGCTGCTTCAAGTTGAAAAATTCTCTCTAGCGTTCTAATCTAAGAGTCTTAGGAAAATAATTATTGAGAAATTCTTTCTTGAATGAATCCCAAGATAGAACTCCATCAGTCGATGTATAAGGAAACCTGACGGAGAAAGTGGTACCCATTTCTTTGGGCAACTACACCAGTTTACAAAACTTAGATCTTTCAAAAAATAGGCTTACCGGTGAAATACATTACAAACTTCTAGGCCTTATTTCACTCGTTGATCTCAACTTGGCACATAACCAACTTACAGGACATTTACCTTATGATATGTGTTAGATATTTGTGTTGGCTATTATTTCTGTAACTTAGAGTCACACGGTTTTTGAAGATTTATTGGGATACTAATGTATTGGTTATGCGTTTTACAGATTGTTCAAATCAGTGATTGAGCTGAATTAGGAGATTATTAAAATCTTTAAGATTCTCTAAATTATCCTTAAGATTGAGAGCTGATTTGTTTGATATGGTATCTCTTAAGATTTCTGAAGTTTGATATTCCTTGATTGCCTATTCTAAATTGGTATTTTCATAATTATCCTAAATTGATATTTCTATATTTATCTAAATTAGATACTTATTCATATATTGTAATTATCTTTTAGGAATATCTCTTTTATCTCTTATGAGTGGTTAAGTTGGATTAAACTCCTTAAAGATAAATATTCCTTGGTTAATAATACTGAAGTTATATTTATCTAATATGGATATTCCCATATTTAATGATATATTATGATTACCTTTCAGACAGGAATATCTCTTATCCTTTTACATTGCTGTCAAGATAATCTTTGAGTAATAAAGATTGATGATGCTGATTGAGCAACGTGTTGAGAAGTTCTTGCTGAAAATCCTTATAAATATTCAGGAGAATATTTATTGTAGCAAAACTCGGGAGGAGTTTCTCTACCTCACTGTCGCAAAATGTCACAAGCATGTCACGAGAGTGTTACAACGGTTCTTGTGGAACAATTCCAGAACTCAGGAGTTCAGTTTCGAGAGAAGCTTTGTCATCTTCAGAGGGATTCTGGAAGATGTTGCGATATATGCAAAAGGGATTCTTGCTGTGAGTTTGTAAGGTAAAACGTTGTATAGGGTAGTGATAGACTAAAGGGATTCTATTGTTCTATACTATACCTATTGTAATGTTTTTATCTTAGTGGATTATTCAGGTGGACTTAGCTTTGAGGACGTAACCTAATATTGGATTTATTCCAATAGGGTGAACCTCATTAAATCTTGGTGTTTATTTACTTTCTGCAAGTATTTACATGTTCAGTATATTACATAGAATTACTAGCAAAAGGTTTTTGCAATTGGTATCATAGCCATACACTAACGAACTAGTGGAAGATCTTGGATTTAGAATCTCTTTGTGCAGCAATGAGTGGACTACTAGAAAGAGGATCAGTGAGTAGACCACCTCTACTCAACGGATCCAATTATTCATATTAGAAGGCTTGGATAACAGCCTTCATCAAAGCGCTAGATGAAAAGGATTGGAGATCAATCAGAAAAGGCTGGACTCCTCGAAAAGATGAGAAGGACCTTTACCTGGACAGAGGAAGAGGAAAGGGAAGCTAATTTTAATTCTAAAGCTTTTAATACTATTTTTAATGCTGTCGATGCTAATCAGTTTCGTTTGATTGCTCAATGCATTTCAGCAAAGAAGGCCTGGACAACTTTACAAACAGCACATGCAGGCACATCAACCGTGCGACGATCCAAATTGCAAATGATCAGTTCTCACTTTGAAAAATTATAGATAGATGAAATTGAAACTATTGCTGATTTCCATGCAAAATTGAGAATGAGTCATTCACCCTTGGAAAGCAAATGATTGAAGAAACATTGGTATGCAAAACCTTGAGATCCCTTCTAGAACGGTTCGCTCACAAAGTAACTGCAACTGAAGAAGCAAAGGATATTGATACTATCAGGTACGACGAGTTAATCGGCTCATTACAAGCTTTCGAGATGCCCTTAAAAGCTAAATCGGAAGTACAAAAGTATTGCTTGAGTTGCTGATCCAAGTGATTCAAAAATTGACTATTCTGAAGATGTTTAGCAAGCAATGTCCCTGATCTCATGAAATTTCAACAAAATGTACAAAAGAATCAAAGGCAAGCCAAACCTCAGTCAAATTAGGAACAATACCGAAAACAAAAAATCTTTTAACTGATAGCCTGATTGTATCAATATCCTTTGCTTCTTCAGTTGCAGTGATTCTAATATCACGACTGATTCTAATATCATGACTGACAAAGGTATGAAGTGCAGGGAATGTGAAGGTTACAGTCATTTTCAGGCTGGATGTGCAACTTATCTCAAAAAACTTAAGAAGTCTTTTATTACTACATGGAGTGATGGTGAACAAACTGATGAGGATGACGAAAGAGCTAAACAAACCAAGAATTTCGTTGCCCTATATGGTAAAGTTGATTCATCTAAAGATGACAATCTAGGTATGACAAATGTTGAACTAGATGAAGAGACAGAGGTAAGACAACGCTTTCCAAAATTAACTGACATAGACAATGACAGTGAACTCACTCCTGATGAAATGCTTGAAGCCTATGACGAATTGTTCAAATAATGTTTCAAGCTTAATAAACTAAACAGAGAACTAGAGTTTAAGGTAAACACACATATGTCTGAGAAAGAACAATTCGAAACTAAAATCAGCTTTTTGATTGCAGAATGTGAAGCAAAGGCGTAGAAATTTCAAAAAACTGTCAATGGAACATGACAATGCAATGAAAACTATGAGAATGATGAATGGTGGCACAGATAAACTGAATCAAATATTCGTAGAACAAAGATAGTCATATGATCATCGAGGTTTAGGCTATGATGAGAGTCATAACATTTTTCCACGGCAAAATCTCAGAATAGAGAAATCTAAGGTGATGAATTCACAATCACAAGGTATTGATATAAAAAAGTTTATCACCAAAGGTAAGACAAAGGTATTTGTACCTACTTGTCACTACTGTTTTCAAAGAGGACATATTAGACCCAATTGTTTTAAGATGTTATATAGTTCTGTTTATCACATGTCACCAACACGACATCAGCAGGCTTGGAATCACAAGATTAAACAAATTTGGGTTAAAAAAAAAAGGCATCACTGTTTAGCAGGATTTGTCTTTAAAAGTTTCTAATTTTGATTTATGATTTTTTGATAGTGGTTGTTCTCGTCACATGACTGACAGAAAGGAATATTTAAAAGATTATCATGAATGTAAACTTGGCCAAGTTACTTTTGGTGATGGTAAACAGGGATAAATCTCGGGAAAAGGAACTTTTGTGGTAAAAGGAATGCCTCATCTCCATAATGTGTTTTTAGTAGATAGTCTTCAGGCTAACTTGATTAGTATTAGTCAATTGTGTGAAAATGAGCTGTTTGTTAAGTTCACCAAAGATGCATGTCATATGTATGATGAAAATAAGAACTGTGTACTGTCTGGTACTAGATCCTCAAGCAATTGTTATACCACTAATACAACGTTACGTTGCAACAATGCAAGTCATAATAATATTGAATTGTGGGTGAGAGATTAGGACATATACACTTCAAACAACTAACTGAAATTTCTGTTGCAGATGCTGTCAAAGAAATTCCTGACTTTGGAGGAAATAAAGGTGTAATGTGTGACACTTGTCAACTTGGAAAACAAAAACATCAAACACACAAAACTGTCAATTTCATTACTACTTCTTGTCCACTAGAACTATTACATATGGATCTCATGGGTCCTATGCAGGTTGAAGTGTGGGAGGTAATAAGTATGTGTTTGTATGTGTAGATGATTTTTCAAAGTTTACCTAGGTAGACTTTCTTAGGGAAAAATCAAATTCATTTGAATCATTCAAAAGATTATATCAATGAGATTAATCACCGAAAAAGCTGATGTTCATGGAAAAATTGTTCGCATTAGAAGTGATCATGGAAAAGAATTTGAAAATACCATTTTCACTAATTTTTATGATGATCATGGCATTTTTCATGAGTTCTCTGCACCAAAAACACCATAACAGAATGGTGTTATAGAAAGGAAAAACAGGACTCTACAAGAAATGGTTAGGATAATGTTATGTGCTAAAAGAATACCATCAAAATTTTGTGTTGAAGCTATAAATACTGCCTGTTATATCATTAATCTTATCTATTTTAGAGCAGGAACAAAGCTGACTTAATATGAAATATGGAAAGGAAGGAAACCAAACCGTTCGTTATTTTCATGTCTTCGGAAGTAAATGTTTTATTTTAAATGATAGAGACAGGCTTGGTAAGTTTGATCAAAAGAGTGATGTTAGTATTTTTCTTGGATATGCAACAAATAGTCAGACTTATAGAGTACTTAATCAACGTACTAGAAAAATTATGGAATTTGTTGATGTTGT
This sequence comes from Parsonsia alboflavescens, assembly GCA_028571225.1. Taxonomy (NCBI): domain Eukaryota; kingdom Viridiplantae; phylum Streptophyta; class Magnoliopsida; order Gentianales; family Apocynaceae; genus Parsonsia; species Parsonsia alboflavescens. The sequence goes on from JAOXNR010000419.1 coordinate 10,693, forward strand.
GTTTGATGAACTTACTGGGAATTTACCAAAGCCAGAAGACGAAGAAACAGAAAAATGGTGTATCCAACTAATTAGACAGCAACAACTATCAACAAATGAAAAACAGGGTTCCCATAGTATCCTGCTTGAGGCAGTCCAATCTACGAGTACAACAGATAGTGAAACACAGGCAACAACAGAGACACAAACAGAAACAGGTAAGAAGGTTGAGATACAAATCTCCTCCAGAATACAAAAAGCACATTAATTGGAAAAGGTAATTAGAGATTTGGAGGAAGGAACACATGCTAGAGCTAAGGCAAAAGTTAAATATAGAGAAATGATTAGCTCTGTCTGCTACTTGTCTACTATAGAACACAAAAATGTAAATAAAGCCTTGAAAGATGACTGTTGGATTAGTGCTATGCATGAGGAATTAGAACAGTTCAATAGGTTGGATGTTTGGTCA
>JAOXNR010000420.1:0-41885 GCA_028571225.1 Parsonsia alboflavescens
TGTCTAGCATTCTTGGTTGAGTGAGATTATGAAATGCATGGTCATGCTCGAATAAGTAGATATGAGATATTTATCTTCTTTGGTTTAATTAATACTCAGGGCTGAGAATTCGGATATTGAACTTTACGGATAAGACACGTTCCATGACTCGTGTTCAATTATGACTTCCTAGACAAAGAGATTAAGACATGTTATTTTTTATCACAGAAGGTTTTGTCTTGTCATCGACATTCTCGTTAATTGGATAGTAATAATGTGATGCTAGACACCGCTTATTGTACATGACATTAAATATCATTTCTGTTAAATGCCAATTTTACGAGGACCTATTGGGTCACACATTCAGAATGTATCACTTAATGGGTAGAATCTTGTTTGGGACCTAAACGTAATGAGCTAAAGTTGTTTAGGCTAATTCATGAATAGGAATTAATCAAAATATATTTAAGAGTTAATTATGTGACTGAATTGTAATTTTCCAGGTTCATTGAACCTGGACAAACTTTTCTCAATCACACTTTAATAGGCCTCTCCTTTTGCATTCAAATCAAAATTTGAAAAAAAAGAATGATTTATCAAAAGAATTCTTATCACAAAGTGTTCTAGATTTTTGAATAGGATGCCTCTCTCTTTCTGCAGAGTTCCTTTTTTTTTCTTCTGTTAGAGTGTCTACGTAGAAAAAAAAATAGAGAGTTCAGAGAAACCGAAAAACGAGAAAAACAATATCCACTATTGAATCTAGCAATTCAATCGTGTTTATCCCGTTGCTGTGTTTGTTAGACGTACACTAGAAGTAGACGTTCGTATGACGAAGTACAGGCAAAGGTCGGAGACTTTGGCTGGTGACTGTAAACAAATTTTGACGTTCATCTTCTATCTGAAAAATTGAAAAATCAAATGTCCGTACCCTCTCTAAACTCCCTCCGATCGATGCCTAAAGGAGGTCTGTTTATGGCCTTCCTTTCAAAACATGTCCTCCATCAAAAGCATCTAACATATACATAAATGGAATAAGGAAATACTCTTCACATATGTTAAAACTCATCAATTTATCAAGATGGACATCATCATTCTCTTCTAAAAACATGGGATTTTTAAAAAATCTCAATAAATCTCTATTAGTGGCACAAAACATAATCCATAGCATCATAGAATTCCACCAAATAAAGATCAAACATATTGCATCCATGATAGCATCATCAAAGAACAATTTCTCATCATGATATTGATATGCCTCATCAAAAGAATTCAACAAGTATGCTCCCACAATCACTGATACCTTTTTCATGTGTAGTCCTACAACATGCTTTTTGAAATAGATATCTAAAGACTTAGGACTACCATAGGTGCTCTCAAAGGCAATTCCATGACTCTCAAGATTTAACGAAACATAGAATTCATCATGCTTAGAATACTCAAGAACATGTAAAGTACCTCCTCTAGGCATATTATCATGATATTCACAAGTTTCTTCATAAATGTTCAACAAGCATTGCTTCTCAATAAGCTTGGACCTTCTTCTCACATTCACGATGAAATAGGTTTCAAACAAGATAACCAATGACTTAGAATCAACAATGAATATACACATGATACCAAAGATAGAAGTTTGAATCAAGGATAGTAATATCAAATATCCACAATAATCAGTCATCCATGTCAAACTTTGACACCTCATTCATGTATAACCCGAAGTCATCCTTAAACAAGTCGTTCAAGTATCTCATTTCATAAGAATGTGACTCCAAGATATTTCCAAGCAATTCATTGGTCAACAAGTCATATGTAGAATTCATAGGCATAAACCAAGCAATTCCATCGAACAAAGATCCATCATGCTTATAGAATTCCCTACATAAAACTTTTCTAGAAACATTAGCACATAATCACAAACATATTCTTTCACAAGTGCTTCCTTCACAAACTCAAAATCCATAAAAGCTGTCACTATACTCAAAGGAGTATAAGACATGCTTTCTCTAGATAAGAAATCATCATGCTCAAGAATTTTTGCTATAGCACCTTGTTTATAAATATCATAAACATTTCTAAACTAACATTTAGCCATGGAAAGTAATCTTTCATAATCAAATTTCAACAATCTATTTCCAAGTGTAGACATAAGAGTGTACCATTTTAACATGGCATTCATCTCCCTTTTGTCATTGTCCTCCATCATCTTATTTACTCCTTTAGAAACCTAAAAATTAGGAACAAGACAGATAATGAATGGTCAATGTTAGAAATGGGGATAAAATCCTCATTGCTCCTTTTGAAAACCAAGGCATTCTCATTCCCTCTTTCTTTTTCATGAAGGCTCTCCTTTTGTTCACTTAAATCATACCTTTCAAGGACACTCATTTCTTTTCTCTCTATGACACTCTCATTTTTCAACTCTTTTTCTTTCTTAATCTCTCTTTCTTGTCTCTCAAGATCCTTTTCTCCCTCGATTGGTATCTCTCCTTCCTTTTCATGGGACCCTTCCATCCTTTCTTTCATTTTCTTTTCACCATGTTTTACTTGTACACTTTGAGCTTCCCATTCAACAAGTGTCACATGTTCATTCTCTAGCTTTACTTCACTTGGGTTCCCTTGGACTTGCTCTTTGACCACATCTTCTTGACGACACAATTCACCATGGGTGACCACTTCCTCTTGCTCCTTGAGTAATGGCACCTCTTCTTTTGAGAAAGCACCTTGAACTTGAGTTGGTGAAGAAGTTTCATAGTTTGAACTCCGAATGGATTGTTCATAGGAGGATTTCTTTCTCTTCAAACTTTTTTCAAATCGTTTGGCTTTGTATACATCTCCTCAAGATACGAATATTGGTATCTTCCAATCCTTTCACCAATCTCTCTATTCAAGCCATTGAAGAATCTAATCATTTTAGCCTCTTCACCCTCTTCTATATTGACTCTCCTGATTGCTCTTTCCAACTCCTCATGAAACTCTTTTACACTTACAGAGCCTTGAGTAAGAGTTCTTAATTCTTCACCTTCATAGAGGTGGCTTGTCACAAATTTCTCCCTCATTCCATGTGGAAGTGGTTGGCTCAAATTTATCAATAGCTATCCTCATTGTTCTCATTTGCGATTGATTCCAATAGGTTAAAGCATGGTCCTTAAGACTCTCAACAGTCAATTTCAACTTCTCTTCTTCCAAGTAGTCATGATTGCTAAGCACACATTCCACTTCCCATTCCCAACTAAGAAAGGATTTAGGATCATTCAAACCACAGAAAGATAGAATAGTCATATAATAGCTCCCAAAACTTCTTTCATAGCCTCCTTTCTTCCCATATTTCCTTGGTCAATTTTCTTTGTCAAAGTAGCCTTCATCATCACACTTCACATGTTCATATTTCCCTCTTGGTAGCCTCCTTTGATGATTTCTCCTGACAACTCCTTCATATAGCTCCTTTTCCTTAGAAGAACTAGGTTGATTTTCACCTCCACATCCTCCTTGTTGCATATGGCTTCTAGGAAGTTTAGTTTGGTGTTCATCTATACCTCTCATGTCGACCTTGTCGTTTATAATGCCTCTTGTCATGTCCTTCATGGTTTTATACATTTTTTCCATCATTTCCATGATGTGGGACATAAGAACTTTATCTTTCTCAAAAATACCAACATTTCATGGAGCAGATGTTCCGTTTGTCATGATATGCCTACAAAGAAAGAAACACAAAAAAACAAGGGAATATGTATATCCTCACTTTGCCCTCATGTATGTCACTCAATTGAGGCTTTTACTCTCTCAAATGAACTCAGCCCCTTATGCCTTTTACCTCTCCAACTCTTCTTGAGGTTCTTAATCAACTCAAATTGGGCAATTGCAACTACTTAACAAAAGTATGTCAAATGTCCACACATCTTAATCAAGTAGTCAATTGCGATTAACAAATAAGAACCAAAGACTTAAGAATTCCAAAGAGTGAGGTCAATCCACATGGGACAAACTATCAAACACTTAGAAATCAAAGAGAATAGAGAATTGGAATTTCATCAAACACCTTGCAGTCAAAGAGTTGTGATCCCAAATTTCAATCAATTTCAATGTAATCAAGTGTCCCAATAATTTCCAATAGATAGATAGGAATTTCAATACAAATGAACACAATTCAATCTCTATCCATCAATTTAATCAACATAGCACCAAGAATTCACCTCACAAATGATAGATCAATGAGGATTTCAAAATTTTCTTCACATTTTTTGGTAGGATTTAGAAATTTTTCTACAATTCGGAGATCTTTGTTATCTCTTTTTTTTTTTTAGTAGAGATGAAGAAGAAGTAGAATCACCAAATACTTTGAATTGGCCTTGATTTTTAGTCTTGGACACAATTCACACACTACACAAAGGATCACAAGAGAAGAGGTAGGATTAATGAAAAAGAACAAGCACAAAAACATTCATAGATCTTAGATTTTCAAGGAAACAAAAAAAATATATACAATAAACAAAGAAAGCAATAACAGATAGGCAAACCTCTTGATGAAAAACCTACCTCGAATACAAAAATAATGATGTGATCTTTAGTTGAACTTTCTCATTATCTTGGCCCAACTCTTGATCCATCAACAAATGACTCAAATTTAACAAGACTCAACAAGAGATTCAAGCGTAGAATAGATTGACTTATTGTGCTAACAATCAACCAATCTCTTGATTTGGTAGTCAATTTCAATCCCTAAGCCAAGTATTTGAAAGCCTTTTTGTAGTTTCTTAAGAAGCCTGGAAAAGTTCATAAGAAAACTCATTTGAAGATCAAGTTTGATCTAAGAAAGAAAGTTTCACTCATAGTGAAAGTTGTTTGTAAACAATTATTATGAAAGTTGGTTGCTTACGTATTACAACAGAGACTATGTATAGGAAAACATGTAAGAAGCCCTAATCTATGGTTAAAGACTATGTTAACCCTCTAAGATATCTTAAAAGACAAAGAAAGGTCAATAAAAAAAAGTGGAACCGTCAAAATTAGGTCAAGATCGCGGAAGGACCGAAGTTGGAAAAGGACCAAATTGTCCAAAGGAACAGTGTGACCGGAGTCGATTTTTGCAACAGTCAGGCCTAAAACATCAGGCCATTCTCCGCAGGAAGAAGCTGGTTGTTACCGGCACTAGATGGGGTCTTGATCGGTGCTAGTTGTGGGGGCCAGTTGGGTCCTTCTCTCCAACCAATTCAATGTTTTCCTTCCTTGTTTGCTTGCTTTGATTTGGCCTCAAATTATAGTTTTCTTGGACATGTCTTTGGCCACTTTAAACATGTATTCAAGTCATCTAAAATATCATATAAATCTTCACTCTTAAACACAAAACAAAGCTCTTCAACTTGGACTTCATCTACAAGAATAACTTCATGAAACATGGCATCATCTTCAAACTGTTCATCCTTGATTTGCATCAATGCCAACTTTGTTTCTTTTATCTTGAAAGTATCATTCTTATACTTGAAGCATAAGTCTTTATACACATTCGTAAACTTCTTCATCTTGTAATTCTTCAATCTCTTCATTGAATCTCCCCTTGAAGCTCCATCTTCTCTAGAATTGAATTTGAATCTTCTCATCTCTTCATATGGTAGCTTTCATGAGTTCCCCAATGTCTTGAGAGCTCCTTGATATCCATCTACTTTCATCAATTTTATCAAAGGCGAATTTAGTAATAGCAAAGGTAAACTCAGGGTCGATGATGGAAACCAAGGAGGTCAAGTTCCCCAAGTTCCTGATGGACTTATCACCCACCTGAGGGCTTCAAAGCTCAGAAGGGCAATGATGAGTTACATTCAAGATCATGAGGTGGAATGGGACTTTTAAGGAGAATAATGAAGAAGAAAGAGTTGTATGAGTTGTGTTTCAAAAGAAAATATGAACGGGGACTACAGAAGGTCTTGTAAACACATCAATCAAGCCAAATCACCCAAGCAGAGATGCACTAATCCATTGAAAATCCTTAAATTAAGAAAGTGATCAATGAAACTTTATATTTAGAATTATAAAATAGAATTGTATTTTACAATAATAGTCTTCTATAACTAACTAAAATATAATATATACACTAAATACATAAACATAATACAACCGAACTAAATGCATTGTTCTAGATACACAAACATTTAATAGAAGCCAATACATGTTGCACCATCATCTATACTTACTATATCAAAAGAAAGACAGCTCACTTAGGTGAGTGCCAAATGTCAAATGTTGATTGGATCAAAATTTATAAAAGCATCTTAATAGCAAATGACTATTGAAAAACCAAAAATGCTTCCCTACAAGATTTTTTTTTCTTCTATGAATGGAAATAGATAGTTCAAAATAATAATTTGAAAAAGAGAAAAATATGAAACTTGTCATATATTTAGGTGTGGGCCTAAGCTCATCTTCGAAATCTGCCACTTAGGTGATTTTGCACGTATCACCTTCCATCAAAACACACAAACTATAGAAATCTTTTGATCCTCTAGCATGTTGTTTCTGTTGCAAAAATAACTTCTACAACAAGTTGCAACAATGCGTCAAGTTGCAATTTAGGCAAAGGAAGATTTTCAAGTCAAAGAAGATATTCTAGAATATTCAGAGGAGAAGTTATTTCTTAGTTGACTTGGAGAACAAGTTTTTCATGCGTTTTTGAAGGGTAGTATAGGTTGTGACAAGCTGGAATGGTTGTAACAAAAGCATGTGCTGCGTCATTAGCAAGCAATTGAAAGGTGTCAATTCCAAAAGATTTTAGAAGAGGTCAATCATATAAAATGATAAGAACTCAGAATATTGATACAAGTAGAGAATTGGGCAAAGTTTAGTGAGAGAAAGTCTCAGTTACAGATTGCTTGAGAGTTTGAACACAAGATCAAAACAATTCATTCTTGAGAAATTATTGAAGCATTTCAACTCTAGATCTTATTCATCTAAAGAAGATTAAAAGATCAAACCTCTTATTCTCTATCTGATCAAGATCGTCTACAAATCTGATGAAGAGAAATTTTCAGAAGGTTATACACATTCAGTGAAAGTTGTTTCTTCAGTGGCTCTAGGTATAAACCGACTTTGGAGTAAAGTTAGTTTTTGAATTTCCTTGTGGCAAGCAAATCCGTGCATGGTTGACGGTGTTAACAAATCTCAAGTGGCTTGGGATTTATCGCACAAAAACTTTTGCAATTCTTATCAAGAAACTGATGTTTGTTGCATTAGAGTTTTGTATTGTAACTAGAATTATGAAATAACATAATTTGAATGAGGGTCCCACAGAGTAGGCAAGGAGATGGCTGAACTGCGTTAACAAACTTGTCTGCTTCTTTCTTTTTAAATTTTGTCTATTCGATTTAGTTTAACGTTGCGCTACAATATTCCGCATTGTTATAACACATATAGACAAAGTATCCAGAACACAAATTCACTTTCAATTGGTATCAGAGCTTTGGTCACAACTGTTGTTGCAAACACAACTCTGAGTTCGTGTTTTGAAGATTGTGTTCAAGATGAATACACTCAAGGAAGGCCAATCATCCAATAGACCTCCACTTCTTGATGAAGGTAACTATCTTTTCTGGAAGTTAGAATGAGAGTTTACATTCATGCACAAGATGAATATGCTTGGACTACTACTGTAACAAGAGGATGGACAATACCTTCTGTTACAGAGGAAACTGGAGAATCTATTCCTAAACCAATTGAATTATGGTCAGAACTTGAATTGAAAATGTCAATGGGAAACTCTAAAGCATTAAATGCTATATTTGGTGCTGTGGATTTTGATCAATTTCATCATATTTCTCAATGTGAATCTGCAAAGTCGGCAGGGGATATTCTAAAGACTGTACATGAAGGAACTGATCTGGTCAAGACTTCGAAGTTACGACAACTTGACACCAAGTTTGAACAATTACACATGTTGAAAGAAAACATTGTTACAACATTTGCCAATAAATTGAAGGATTTGGAAAATTAGGTTTTGTTCTTGGTGAACCTTGGTCAAAAACCAGACAAGTAAAGAAGATCTTGAGATCTTTACCACCAATATTTAGAGCCAAGGTAATAGCTATTGAAAAGGCAAAAAATATTTCCAAGATGCATCTAGATGAGTTGATCAATTCTTTGCAAAGCTATGAGATAAATCATTTTGACAACAAGAAGTTCAAAGGTGTTGCACTTAAAAGCTAATGTTGCATCTTTGGACGATTCAGATGTTGATGATGATCAGATTGCCTTGATAACTTGAAAGTTCAAGAAGTTTCTTATGAAGAAGTTTCATATGAAAAAGAATCTTACTTTGAAGAAGTTAAACAAAGCTTTATTCAAGGTAAATTCTAAGAAGAAGTCCAAGGATGATGAATCTAAATCTATTGAACAAGATGAGATCCCAGAGATTCGATTCAATGCCATGAATGTAAAGGCCATGGTCACTACAAAGCTAAATATGCTAACACTCTCAAAAAGAAAGCAACAAAGATAGTGATGAAAGCAACAAAGATGAAGAAGTATGTAATTTTGTTGCATTCACTGCTAAAGTTACAATTGATGATTCAATTGAGGGTCGTAGTAATTTTGGTGGGGATAATAATGATCTTGAGTCTGAGACATCTTCTGTTGATGAATCAATAAAAGAAGTTTATGACCAACTATGTGATCAATGGACTCATTTGCCAAATAAGTATTTGCTACTTTAGAAAGATCATAGTGTTGTAACCGCTGAACGAGATTCATTGAAGGACAAAGTCACAAGATTACAACAGTCTAAGACAGAACAACAAGTGAAGATTGATGCTACTGAAAGTAAGTTGAAAGATGTTGAAAATCAAGCTTCAAGAAACGTTATCATTTGGTAAACCTTATGGTGACAGGACTGGTGTAGGATATCATGTTAGAACTTCATCTGTTATAGAATGTCCTAATGTGACAACATGGAAGAGAGTAACAACTAAGTAGAAACAGAAGAAGTACTCGTCAACCTACTATTACTATGGTAAAATCGGTCATATTAGAAAGAGATGCTATAGTAAAAGGTATCAAGGTTTTGAAAGAATGAAAAGAATATGGATATGGGTCCAGAAAGAGATGAGTAAAGCTCGTGTAGCACATTATGCCTTGAAAGCTTGCATTGACAACACTTGGTACATGGATAATTGATGTTCTCATCATACGAATGGAAATAAGGAGTTTCTTTCTGATTTTGTGTTAATTACATCAGGTTATGTTACACTTGGTGATGGAACACAAAAGAAAGTTGTAGGTTTAGGAAACTTGAAGTTTTTTGGGTTACTAACTCTTCATAATGTACTGTATGTTAAATGTTTGAAGACAAATCTCAAAAGTATAAGTCAACTGTGTGATCAGTGTTACAATTGGAGGTTTAATCTCAACAATTGTTTGGTTTTAGACAAGGATAATAAATGTTTTTTAAAAGGAGTTAGAACATCTAACAACTATTATCAAGCTGAGCTTTCACTATTGTGTATGTTGAGCAAAGCTGAAGAAATGAAGATTGGGCATCAAGGTTGGGTCATGTCAACTACAAGAAGTTATATCAACTTAACAAGCTAGGAGCTGTAAGAGGACTACCCTTCAAAAGAAGAATGTTCATACAATCTGTGGACCACGAGATAGAAAGTTAGAGAATCACACAAATGAGTCAGCAAAGTTACAACCTCCTTGTTGTTACAACTACTACACATGGATCTATTTGGTCCTACCCAAGTTTAAAAGTCCAGGTGGAAAGTGGTATGTCTTTGTTTGTGTCAATTCATGATTTACTTGTTTTGATTTCCCAGAGAAAATGGTGATTCGTTTGGTGCTTATAAGAATTTAGTTATTTGAATTCAAGTTGAAAAGAATAAGAAGATCACAAGAGTTAGGAGTGATTATGGGCATGAATTTGATAGCAAGTCTTTCATTGATTTCTGTAATGAGTTTGGAATATATCAAGAATTTTCTGCACCTAAGACCCCACAACAAATGGAGTTGTTGAGAGAAAGAATCAAACAATTCTAGAAATGGCTCATGTGATATGGTATTTCAAGGGATTGTCACAACACTGGTGGGCAGAAGCTATGAACACTGCAACTCATATCATTAACAAAGTACATTTGAAACCTCATACTGAGAACACTCCTTATGAAATTTGGAGATGTACGAAACCAGATTTGAATTATTTTCATACTTTTGGTAGTAGATGTCATATCTTGAATGATAGAGATTATTTAGGTAAATTTGATTCCAAGAGTGATAAAGGCTTCTTTCTTGGTTATGCTGCAATTAGTAAAGCATATAGAGTCTATAATAAGAAAACTGAAACTGTGATGGAATCTATAAATGTTATTGTTAATGATTATGATGGTGTGACTCATAAACAGCAAATGAATGATGAAGATAAAATCTATTGTTAAAATTAGTTTTGAGGTTAAAAAAAATGATGTAGTTGAACAGATTGTTGATTTGGAGGATAAAAAGTTAGTTGAGGAAAATGTTCTAGATACTAATATTGATGCAATTGAACCTGAAGTTACAACAGTAAGGAGCATTCATCTAGAATTAAACTTGATCATCCTAATGAAACTGTGATTGGTGATATTAAAGATTCTGTGAGAACAAGAAATAAGCCAAGGGTGAATTATAGAGATATGATAAATTATGTTCGTTATACATCTTTGATTGAACCAAAGAATGTAAAAGAAGCCTTGCTAGATGAACATTGGGTTAATGCTATGGAAGATGAATTGCAAAAAATTTGAAAGGAATGAAGTATGGTATTTGGTTCATTAACCACATGATGTGAATGTGATTAGAACAAAGTGGATCTTCCGAAACAAAACTTATGAGTTTGGCAACGTTATCAAAAATAAAGCTAGACTTGTAACTCAAGGTTTTACTCCAATGGAAGTTATTGATTATGATGAAACATTTGCTCCAATTGCAAGATTGGAATCAGTTAGATTACTTTTGTCAATTTCATGTTCAAAGAGATTCAAGTTATTATGAATGGATGTCAAAACTGCATTCTTAATTGAGTATTTGAATGAAGAAGCCTATGTTGAACAATGTAAGGGATTTGAAAATCCATATTTTCCTGATCATGTGTATAAGTTGAAGAAGGCTCTTTATGGATTGAAACAAGCTCCAAGAGCATGGTATGACAAGTTAACTAGTTATCTCTCGAAGAGACTCTATAACAAATTTGGTGCAGACAAGATGTTATGATTGCTCAAGTTTATGTGGATGACATTGTCTTTGGATCTACTTCAAAGAAACGGGTGTTTGAATTTATTCACTTCATGCAACAAGAGTTCGAGATGAATCTAGTTGGTGACTTCACATTCTTTATGGGATTGCGGGTAAAACAACTGAAGGATGGGATCTTCATTTCACAATCTAAGTATGCTCAGAACTTAGTGAAAAAGTTTGGGATGTAACATAGTAAGGAGATTAGAACACCAATGGGATGTGCAACCAAGATGGCTAGATATGAGAAAGGCAAATTAGTAGATCGAAAGATGCATAGAACTATGATTGGTGGACTTTTATACTACACATGCAAATAGACCAGATATTGCATTCATTGTTGGTGTTTGTGCTAGATATCAAGTTGCATCTAAAAAGTCATATTTTACTATTGTAAAAAGGATTTCAAGGTATATTAATGCCACATTTGAATACAGAATTTTCTACACAAAGGATTCAAACATGCAGTAGGTGCGATACAATGATGCTGATTGTGAAGGCAATGGAGATGAAAGAAAGAGTAATTCATGTGGCTGTTTTTATATGGGTCACAACTTAGTCTCATGGTACAGTAAGAAGCAGAATTGTATTTTATTGAGCACTGCTAAAGCAGAGTATATAGCTGCAGGGAGTTGTTGTACACAACTTTTGTGGATGAAACAAATGGTGGAAGACTATGGAAATCAACAAGAAGAATTGATTATGTTTTGTGATAACCAAACTGCTACAAACATTTTAAAAAATCTTGTTGAGCATTCAAGGGCTAAGCACATAGATATCAAACATCATTTCACTAGAGAACGGGTTGAACAACATGTTGTCACCATTGAACATATTGCACCTAAGAAACAGATAGCAAATATTTCATGAAACCTCTGTCTTTTGAAAGGTTTATTGAGTCAAGGAAAAGTCTCAGTCTTTGTACTATTTGACCAAATGTGACCTTATGGAAAGATGAAAATAGCAGGATTCAACAACTAGAAACATTTTGCTTTGAAAATTAAATCAATTTTTTGCATCAATTTCAAAAATTGTATCAATTTCCTTCTGGTTTCTCTCTCTTCTCTTCACACACATTTTGTTTTCTCTAGAATATACTCTTTCATTTTCTTTGAAGATGGTTCAAACATGAAGCAATAAAGCAAATGATTCAACGAGTAAGCTACCAACAAAAATGGTTTTGAAATCAAAACAAAGGGTTTTGAAGGAAAAAAATTTTGGACAAAATTCTTAAGTCTAAAACTGAGTAAGTCAATATTTAGACAACTCACGATGCTGACACATAACCAATGGCTAAGTGGCAACCTTCAAAGAATTCTTAAATAGAGTTTTGTGCTATTGAAATATCAGGTAACACGAAGAAATCTTCTGGGTCTACTTCTAATATAGCTATTGTTGGAGGAAAATCTGTTTTGCATGGAAAAGATTTTATTTTTTCAAGTGATTTGGATACTATTGCTAGTAATCTTGTTGAGAAAAATACAGTTGATTCTATGAACAATCTGGGTAAGAAACAAAATAAGAAGGGAGTTTTTTTACCTATAGTAAATGAAAACATGGATGTCATTATGGGGGAGAGTCAAAATATAGAATAGAGTGTTCTAGAAAATGTTGGTGTTGGCAACACACAAAATGTTGTAAGTGTGGGAAATGTTTTGACTGGTGTAGCTGATGCATAGCATAATGGAGATGAAATTATGAAAGAGATAGATAATTTCACGTTCGGCGAACTTGATTTTGTGGTGAAACAGTGTAAGTTGAAACCGATTAGAAAGAAATTGAAAATAGAAGAAAGTTCTATTCAAAAGAGTGATTCTAGTAGAGGTGAATCTGAAAAATAAAAGGGAGATGTGGATGCAAGTTCTAAAGAGAAAAAGTTGAGTGAATCTAAGTTTGTTGAAGTCCTAAAAAAGAGGAGATATCTGAGAAAGTTGAAGCAAGTCAAAGTGATGGAACTAAGGAATATGATTCAGAAAAAACTATATCTGAAAAATCTGTAGATTAAAAAAGGAAAAGATCACCGAAGAATCTGGAGTTGAGAAATTTGTACTGTGAATTCAAATTCTTTGAAGAAACGAAAAAGCAAGATGGTTTAAAATCAGGCATAAGAAATTGCTAGTTGAAAAGAAGCAAGACATAAAACATTTTAAGAAATTTGGTATTATAGAAATTATGAAAAATGTTTGGCTTCAAACAACTGTGAAGACTTCAATGTCTTATTTTTAGAATTTGGTTACTGAATTTTACACAAATATTGATAAGGACATTGACAGTGAAGAGGGTAAGTTCTTCCAAAAAGTGTTTGCCAGAGGAAATTTGATCGAATTTTTAACAAGGACTTTCAGTAAGAAATTGGGAGTTCCTTACTTTAATTTTGTTTCTAGAAGTGGTTTGGACAAGTTTTGTGATTTTGATTTGATAGCTAAAGAATTATCAAGTGGAAAGGTAAGAAATGTCAAATTGGATATGAAATGATGAGGAATTTGGATTTGACAGCAAAGTATTTTGTGCTTGCAAAGATTTCAAATAATAATTGGCTCGCTAATGGCTATACTACCAAATAGAGAAAGGATACGACAAGGTTGATTTATGTAGTTGGCACTGGTCAAAAGGTGAATATGGATAAGGAATATGGATAAGGTCATGTTTGACAGCATTGTGAATCATTCAATTTCACAATACAGTACACAAGTCTAGGTGTTGCCATATAGTATTATTATAGCTTATCTTTCTTCTTGTGGAGTTGCAAAGAAAAGCTATGATGTTAAGGTTCCTATTAGTTAGTCAATTAAGGTATCTTCCCCAATTGTTAGAGGAGATCATGGTGGTGAGAATGAAGCTGGAATAGACGTATATGATTCTGGTTCTGAAGATGATCAAGAACCAACAACGAGTTTGTCGAAGAAGAAAAAGAAAGCAAGACAACTGATGAAAAACTTGATGAGCTTAAAAACGATGTCAATAGAAATTTTCCTACTATGGACAAGAAACTCGATGACTTGTTGAAATTTATTAACTCACCTTAATGTGTTTTTGATGAATTCAAAGGAGAATCAACACATCTGAGCTATTAAGGGAGTTTCTGAACAATTTGGTGGTAAATAGTCTGGTGGATTTTGAAGTGACGTTTTGATTACTGCTAGAAATCAAGTTGTAACTTGGTTTATATTTCAGAACAATTATTATTACTATTCTGGATTAATGTAATATTGATACTTTTGTGGTTTGAATTTGGATTTTATAATTGACAAATTATTTTTACGGATGTAATATTTTAGTTTGAGACTTTATGTTCTAAGTCTTTGTGGTTGGATTGCTTGAACTACTATTTCTTGGAATGTTGTTATGTTGATGATGGAGAATTTGTCAAAACACTTGACAAAGGAGGAGATTGTTGCAGGAATAAGTTTTACAACGAGTTGCAACTAAGCATCAAGTTGCAACCTAGTAAAAGGAAGATCTTGAAGTCAAAGAAGATATTCTAGGAGAAGTTATTTATTAGCTGACTTGGAGAACCAGTTTGTCATGCAGTTTTGAAGGGTAGTAAAGGCTGGAACAATTGTAATAGGAGCTTGTATTGCATCATCAGCAAGCAATCCAATTCAAACTTGAAAGGCTGCAATTCTATAAGACTTTAGAAGAAGTCAATCACATAAAAGGATTAGAACTCGAAATATTGATAGAAGTAGAGAATCGAGCAAAGTTTAGTGAGAGAAAGTTTGAATTACAAATTGCTTGAGAGTTGCAACATAGAGTCGGGATCAAAGCAGTTCATTCTCGAGAGATTATTGAAGCATTTCAACTAGAGATCTTGTTCATCTCAAGACGATTAAAAGAGCAAATCTCTTATTCTCTATTTGATCAACATCATCTACAAATCTGAAGAAGAGACATTTGCAGAAGGTGTTACAACTTCAATTCAAGTTGTATCTTCAGTAGCTAGACGTATAAACTGATTTTGGAGTAAAGCGAGTTTTTTAATTTCCCTGTAGCAAGGGAATCTGTGCAAGGTTGAAGGTGTTCAAAAATCTCAAATGGCTTGGGTGCCCGAAATCTTTTGTAATTCTTATTAAGAAACTAGTGTTGGTTGTATTCGAGTTTTCTTGTTGTAACTGGAATTATAAAAGAACATCATCTGGATGAGGATCCCGCAGAGTAGGCAAAGAGTTGGTCAAACTGCATTAACAAACATGACTGTCTTTCTTTTCAAATTCTGTCTATTTGATTCTATTTAAAGTTGAGTTACAATATTCCACATTGCTATAACACATATAGACAAAGTATCTAGAACACACCTTCACTTTCAGATTCTGTCTTTTCTATCTTTGCCTCGCAGGGTAACATTATTCTTCTCTTCAATCATTGTAATTGCTCTTGGGATTGTTTGTACGAATCAATAAATTATTTATAGAGGCAAATTCATATAAATATATATATATGTACATACATATATAAATATTTATAGTAATGCTATAGAGTGCACTCTATTATATCAAAGTTAAATTTCCGACTATCAAACTTAAAAATCAATATTTGATTTTTTTTTTTAAAAAAAAAAACAACTTCAATAAAAAATTATTTTGCGCAAATATATTTTATATATTATATCTTAAAATGATAAACTAAAAACTAGGGCCATAGGATCAAATTATCAATTTTTGAAAAATAATTAGCGTTAACTTTGACTGTTAAAGACTTAATAGTGCACTCCATACAGAGTGCGCTGGTGCACTATTAACATTATAATGTGTGTGTGTGTGTATATACATAACACTTTGACCGGATATTTTAAATTTTGATTAAGTGATATGATTTTTCAAATTGTGGAATTCTTCATTCATCACCAATCAAAGACACACCAATGAGAACATCGGCGAACCGATCCAACTCAAGGATGTTGAGCACCAGCTCGGATCAACAGGCCACGCTAGTCAAGTCCACTCCAGCAAAAGCTATAGTAATCCATCAGTCCAAACAGCTTCAAGTCCAGCAGCCAAATTAGGGTTAGTTGGTCCAAACGACTTCAAGGCCCATCAACCAGCCCAACAACCGAATTAGTATGTATTTGCTTTAGTTAGGGTTTGTTTTAATTAGGGTTATTTTCCTCTTTTCCGTTTCATATAGCTGAATTAGCATTTATTAAATTTTTCGTTTCCTATTGCTATTAGATTTAGGGTTAACTATTGCTATTAGGTTTACAGTCAACACCCTTTGCGTTTCCTATTCCTTTTACATTTCCTATTGCCATTAGGTTTAGGGTTAACACCCTATGTAAGTTGTTTATGGGTCTCGTTATAATTAGACTTTTGTTATTTTCAAATTCCTTCTTTGATTTCCAAAATAGAACAAAAATTTACTTCCTTGTTTTCTTCTATTTTCATATTGCCTTAAATTGAAAATTCAACTGTACTTTATTCGTGAGTGATCACAGAAAATATCCAATCTTCTTTCTCATCAAGTTTTCGAAAACCAACTTGGACGAATTCTGTTTCTGATCGAGCCGATCGTTCAAGAGCTGCAAGAAATCTAAAATTGTCCTGCATCACACACCATATTGAAAACAAATCTAAGGACTCCAACAAGAGGTTCAAACTTGATACCATTAACCATATTATCTTCCAATATGAACAAATAGTTTGAATTTCTTGAATACAATTCAATTACCCTAGCCCAGTATTGAAACTTTAAATAGTTAGACTAAGAACCCTAGAAGAGTCCTACAAGAACACTCAAGAAATGAGGATATTTGATCCAATTCAAATTGTCATAATAGCGGTAAAGTGTTATGAGAATTACAAAGATAAGGACTATATATAGTCCCAAAGCCCTAAATTAACCTAAAAATTCATGGATAGGGTAATTAGACATGATTACCCTTAATACATAATCAAAATAACAAGAAGCAAGTCTTATAAACCATCTAAGAACAAACATGGATCGGGTTGGTCCGGCCCGGTTGATGCACATGACATAACTAGAAGTTTGGCCATCTGTGGCTCCGCGCAACTGGCATTGGTTACAATCCAATCTGATGCTGGAAAAGCTTTGTTCTTCCTTTTTTCTTTGTCCTTTCTACCTTTTTTTCATGCCTTGCAATGCCTCCAATTTGTACACTTCTTGGACATATTTTGGCCCTTTTCTGCAGGCCCTCAAACCTCCTAAGTCTTCAACTTTGATTATATTACAAAGCTCTTCAATTTGATCTTCAACTTCAAGCATAACTTCTTTAATCTTGGCATCCAAATCAATTTGTTCTTCTTTGTTTTGCATCAATGCCAACATTTCTATTTTCATTTTCAAAGTATCATACGTATACCTAAAGTATAAGTCTTTATATGTATGAATCAACTTAATCGTCTTGTAACTCTTCAATCCCCTCAGTGAATTTCCTCTTGAAGGTCCATCTTCTTTAGAATTAAACTTGAATCTTCTAATCTCTTCATATGGTAGCTTCCATGAGTTCCATAAACATAAAGCACCTCTTCCAAGCATATTATCATGAAATTCACAAGCTCCTTCACAAATTTCCAACAAGCAATGCTTCTCAATAAGCTTGAACTTTCTTTTCAGATTCACAATGAAATAGGTATGAAACAAGATCATCAATGATTTAGAATCAACAATGAATATACACATGATACCACCTAGATACAAGTTTGAATCAAGGATGGCAATAACAAATATCCACAATAATTGGTCATCCAAGACAAAGTTTGAGATCTCATTCATGCATAACCCAAAGTCAAGCTTGAACAAGTTATTCAAGTATCCCAATTCATAAGAATGTGACTCCAAGAAATTCCCATAAATATCAATTATCTACAACTCATACGTAGAATCTATAGGCATGAGCATAGCATTTTAACCAAATAAAGAATAAACATGCTTATAAACTCCACCATGTATGACTTGTCTTGAAACATCAAACACATAGTCACAAGCATATTCTTTCACAAATGATTCCTTCACAAACTCAAAATCCTTAAAAGCTGTCATTAAACTCTTAGAAGTATCAAACATGCTTTCTCTTGATAAGAAATCATTATTCTCCAGAAATTCTATAATCATCTCTAGACCCACACTTAGTCATAGAAAACAAACCTTCATGTTCAAATTTCAACAATCTATCACCCAGTGTAGAGATAAGAGTGTTTCACTTTAACATAGCATTCATCTCCATTCTATCGTTGCCCTCCTTCATCTTCTTCACTCCTTCAAAAACCTGAAAATCAAGAACAAAACAACTTGATAATGAATGGTCAATGTTAGAAATGGGGATAAAAATCTCGTTGTTCTTCACGAAAACCAATTCACTCTCAGTCTCTCTTTCTTTTTCATGAAAGTTCACTTTTTCTTCACTCATTTCTTTTCTCTCTTGTTCCTTTCCTCTCATTCTCACTCTCATTTTTCAACTTATTTTCTCTCTCACTTTCGGCACTTGCCAACTCTTCTTTTTCCTTGTTTCTCTCAAAAGTGATGCATCTCTCAAGAAATAGATTTTCTCTTTGTTTATCCAATTCATGAAGTTTCACATGATCATCAATTCTCTTCCCTTCACTAGGAGGTTCTTGGACTTGTTCTTTTTCAACAACACTTTCTTGAGACTTCTTTTCTCCTTTTCTTTCTTTAGTTGTTGATGAAATACCACGACTTGATCCTCCATGAGACCTTCCACATGAACTTTTCCTATTGGGCATTTTTTCTTTCATTCTCCCATTGTGATGGTCTTTCAACCTCCTCATATCTTCAAGGCCTCAATGGTTCTTCACTTTCATTATGATAAGAATAAGAATTCTCACCCTTCATTGTCTCCATGGGTTTCTCTCGACATCATAGTCATAGTAGCCTTCATCATTGTACTCCTCATACTTATGTCTTCCTTTTGTTAGACTTCTTTTTAGATCTTTTCTATCAACTCCTCTTGGTGGTACATACTTCTTTGATGAACTAGGTTGATTTCCACATCTATACCTAAGAAAAGAAACTTTCTCCAAATAAAAAAGAACACTTTTTCAAATTGGCATACAATTGTTCTTTCCTAAGAATATCACAAACATACCATTAATGATTAACGTGATCATGCATTAGACTATATCAATCAAGATCTCATCGAAATACACATCAACAAATTTTCCGATACAACCCCTCAAAACATGATTCATTAAACAAATAAAAGTACTAGGTGCATTAGTCAAACCAAAAGGCATAACTAGCTACTCATAAAGACCATGTTTTGTTTTGAAAGCATTTTTCCACACATACCCTTCCTTCATTCTAATTTGGTGATAGCCACTTTTAAGATCAATTTTGGAAAAGCAAATACTACCACTCAATTCATCAAGCAATAATCAAGTCTAGGAATTGGAAAATGTTACTTTACGGTAATCTTGTTGATAGCTCGGTAATCAACACATATGATCCATGAACCATCCTTTTTAGGAACAAATAGAACGGGGATAGCACAAGGACTTATGCTTTCTCTAACAAATCCTTGTTCAAGTAATTCCTCTACTTGCTTTTGAATCTCCTTTGTTTCATCCCCAATTGGTCCAATAGGCAGGTTTATTTGGAAAAGGCACTCTAGGTATGAGATCAATTTGATGCTCAATCCCCTTAATTGGTGCTAATTCACCAAGTAATTCTTTCAGGAACACATCACAAAAATCTTGTAAAAGAGAATCAACCATACTAGGAAAAGAGAGATTAGTATTAGAAATAAGAGCCTCATTGAACATAAAGGAAAAGATTGTATATCCTCACAAACTCCCATAACCTCTTTTTCTTTTGCATAAAAATTCTTCTTTTCTCTCAATTCCTTTCCCTCAATTCTTTTCAACTCTCTTCACTCCATTTTTTTTTTTTTTTAATTTCCCTCACTTTTTCTTCTTATCTTGTCTCTCTACTTTCCTCCCCTTTCATATAAAATTCTTCCATTTTTTACTTCAATAACTTTTGCTCTTTGTAAACTTCTTGAGGAGTAGGTGGGACGAAACTAAATCTCTTTCCTTCTTTCTCAATTGAGTACACGGTCTTGTACCCACCATAAATTGTGCTTTTATCAAATTGCCAAGGCCTTCCCAATAAAAGATGACTTGCTTGCATTGACACCACATCACAAAGGACTTCATCTTCAAATTTTCCAATTGAGAAAGGAATTCTTACTTGCTTATTTACCCTAGCTTCATCACAATCATTAAGCCATTGCAACTTGTAGGGTTTTGGATGAGTGATAAATGGAAGCTTCAATTTATCAACCATATACTTACTTGCCACATTCACACAACTCCCATTATCAATGATCACTTCACAAAACCTCCCAAATAAATTGCATCTAGCATGAAACAAATTTTCCCTTTGTAGAGATTCTTCATCATCTTCCATGACTTGCAAATTGAGTGTTCTCCTTACAACAAGTGCTAAATGCTTATCACCTTTTTCTTCTTGCTCATGCTCAACCTCCTCTTCATTTTTCAATATCTAACTCTTCCTCCTATTCATCCTCAAAACACAACTCGCCATTTATTATCACCAATGCTCTTTTGTTTGGACATTCAATAGCCATATGCCCTATTCCAGAATATTTAAAATATTTAGTATCATGAATTCTATTTTGAGTTGGAAATTTACCTCTCTCCATTGGTGGATACATCACTTCAATTCCTTTGGACTTCTCTATAAAAGATGGCTTGGTACCACTTGTTCCTTCCTTTGCCAAGAAGATTGTACCTTTCAAGAAGAACCTCCAAAATTTGAAGAATTTTCTTGGCTCCCAAAACCTGATTTCTATCTCTTAAATTGTTTCTCTACTTTGATGGCCAAATGTTGTAACTCTTGAAGATTAGAATATTTTTGCAACTCAACTGTGCCACCAATTTATCTATTCAATCCACTAAAAAATTTTGACACGGTTGCTTATACATTCTTTCTTATGTTGGCGCTAATCATGTGCAACTCCATCTCCTTAAAGTATTCATCTATGGACTTTTTTCCCTGGGTAAGAGTTTGCAATTTTTTATATAATTCCCTATAATAATGAGGGAGAAACCTTGCTCTCATGACTGCTTTCAATTCCTCCCAAGAATCAATTTGAGAAAGACCCCTTCACCTTCGATTAATTGCCAATTGATTCCACCAAATCAAGGCATAATATTGAAATTCCAAAGTTGTCAATTTTACCTACTTGTCATCTAAATAACTGTACAAGGCAAATAATTGCTCCACCCTACTTTCCCGTTCAATATATCTATCTGGATCTTGCTTGCCTAGAAAGCTTGGGATTTTCAACTTGACATTTCCCAAATATCTATCCACCCCCTCAACTTGTCTTGCTTCCTTTTCTCCTACATCAATATAACTTCCTCTTTGGGCTTGGTATCTTTGTTGGCTACCTTGATTTGGTCTCCTATTAGACTTTTGCAACTCTTTCAATTATCCAACCAACCCATGTATTGATTGGATTGTTGTATCTAAGGCTAGTAGTCTCTGCACCATGTCTTCTAACAACTCTGTCATATCTGCTTTGGGTTCGCTTCCTTCAGGTTTAACTTTCCATTTAAACATTGTAAGAAATTTATGCAGAAAACAATGTTAGATAAAAATGATTTCCTCACAACACACCCTTATGTGTATCTCTCAAGAATGTCAATTCCCTCTTGTATCATACAATTAATGGCTTTTTCTTGCTCTTGTGAGCTCGCCTCTTTTCTCTTTTTTCGTCTAAGTACTTTCTTCTTGTGGTTCTTAGGAAAACTTCAATCGGTCAAATCAAACAATCAACAAATATCGTGAGTAGCAATCAATCAATTGATGCAATTAATCCACACAAGATAGACAAACAAGAAACAAAGAAATCACGAATCGAGTCAATATGCAAGAATACAGTTTTAGATGTCAAAAGAATCAAAAGATGCTATCTTTTAATGATACAATTGATTTTTATCAAACCCGAATTGGAATTGGCAATTAATAACCACAAATTTCCTAAAGATTGAACTTTGACAATTTCCAATTTTTGATGAATTTTCAATTTCAATTTTTTCTGCACTTTTTTTTAATCACAAATAACCACAAAGGTGAAAGTTTTTGCCTAGGAGATGCTTCTAGGGTTCAAGAAATCACAACAACAATTCAAGAAACCACAATAACAACAAAAGATAGAAACATTTTGGTCAAGAAACCAAGAACAATGAAAATATTGAATCTTTTGTAACTTTAAGATCAAGAATCAAAGAAAGATATGAAGAAGAATAAGAAACAAAGAAAAGATATAATTTTGTTTACAGAAAGAATAACAAGAAACAAAGAACAATCACAAAATACACAAAGGATAGGAAAATCTATAATGAACCTTGAGCTTTGATACCAAAACTGATGCGAACCTAGCTCTCTTGATTAATTAGATCCGACATGAGTATGAAACTTTGGCAAAGACAATTACTCAGTTTGACACTATAACGTATATTAACCAGATGTTGTTTCTGAACCAATATCTCCAAAAAAGTGACACCACAAACAACCTAAATTAAAAATTGTTTGATAAGTTAAGAGTTCTATGAAAAATTTAAAAAAAAAAAAAAAGAAAATGTTATCAAATATCAAAATATACTAAATAAAACTGTTTGTTGAATACTACACAAAAGCCCTATTTAAAAGTAGTACATGATACCTAATTTGAATCAAACTTATTAAAGTATTTACCAAAAAAATTTGAAGTAATATTTTATAATCGAATTAGGAAAAAAAAAAAATAAAGGATTAAATTAGAAATAATAAAGAAATCTTATCAGTCAAAGTCAGAATTCGACTTGACGTATCAAAATAGAACTTGAGAGGATAACAAGGATCGATGTTGAAGAAAGTATCCAACCGGCATAAGGAAAAACAAGGAGGACCGTTTCGGTGATGGGTATCACTTGGACTGGTTAATTTGGCTGGCGATTTACCGGCGCCCGAGAACAAAGCGGAGTTCTCTGGAAACTTTAAAACAAATTGGAAATTCAACCGGCAGCGCTGGCCTGATTGACTGGCGCCGGTGACTCCTCCGTTTGTTGACCGACACGTGCTGTCAAGCTTGGCAGCTCTCGGATCTTCTTTGTCTTCGTCCATTTCTTCTTCGTTTTGAGTTCTTTTTTACTTCAAACTCGATATCCAAACTTTTTTCAATATAAGAAAGTGTTTTATCAATTTGGAAATTATCCTGAAGGATCTTTGAAATCTCAAATTTAAATTCTTTTTGCCCCTTCTTAGATAAATTGAATTACCAACTATTGTAATTTGTTTGTCTTTGCATGAGTCATTGACCCTTGAGAAATCTTGGATATGTCATATCTAGAGGAAAAACATAAAAAAGTTTTCCTTCTTTAGGTCAGGGTATTATTCGGAAGCCATATCAACGATTCCGTTTCAATTTGTTGGCAACTTCTTCCAAAATTTTACACTTATTAACGGTCTCTAAAGTCGCTTGATGAGCAGTAGGGATATGCATTTTGAGTAGCAATAAAACTCCAATAAACAAAGAATAAAGTACAAATTTGCAAGAATCTGTAAAAGGAAAGCGTCGATATATTTTAGATTTTGAATAAAATTCGGAAAGAAAAAGATTTTCTGATTTTTAGGCAAAAAGGGATGATTTAAAGAAAATAAAGGGGGCCGACGGTGGAAACTGGTCAGAGGAGAGTCAAGGCGACAAAAGGCTATGGTGGTCGAGAGACAAGAAAAGAGCAGTGAGGATTGACTCATCATTTTCTGAGCCAATTTATTAACTTGATCTAATACTCTTCAACTTTTTTACTACTTCCTGATGTCTAAATTTTTCACGTGAACTAAACTGTACTTCGAATTTAAATAACAAAGCCTAACTATAGTTGAGAGGTTTTTAACAAGAACAATTATACCAGGCCAATCATGAATTACAATAATTGAGCAGGAAGCTTTGAATTTCCAAACCATATATGATTACACTTCAAATAAGAATTATGATCTCAAATATATATATATATATATATATATATATCAGTATAAGATTTATGGGATTATCTCTTTCTTAGCTAATTATTCTTGAATAATGGTTTTCTTTTTATAATTTTTTATTTTCTTTTTTTGACAAAGAAAAGTTTAGATGAGCTTTATCCAATTCTTTTTAAGGGTTGAATTCATAACATTTACTTGCGTTCAACGAAAATAATTTATTTGAGCCTTTAGAAGATAAAATAAAAAAAGTGGAGTACTCTTCTTCTAAGAAAGTACATTCAAAGTTATTTGTCTGGAACAATTATTGGAGATGCTACCTTTTAGTTGGTGCAATTTTCAGCCCAATTAGGATTTACGGATTTAATTTGTGCATTAATTAATTTTTAATATAATACTCCATCCGTCTCCAATTAAAAGACATTTTTTATCACTTATTATAAGTTATTATTAATAATTTAATGGATATTTTATATATTTTTTTTTCCAATATTAGTTATATTTTTATCTTTCCATAAAACATTTTTCTCTATTTCACTATTAATATTTTTCTCTATAAGAATATTTTGGGAAAAAGAACTTTATTTTTAATATTGATATAATCGCTACAAATAACTTTTAACTACAGACAAGAGGAAATACTCCTCTTTAACATTCCCTCTATCACTTTTAAAAGTAATCAGTTGTCAATTTATATATATATACATATATAAATATATATATATATATATATATATATTCTTCTTCTAAATATGTTTATTTTTTATTCAAATCAATCCAACAACCGTGGCTAGGATGAAGAAAGACATAGTAATATCACTAAAAAATCAATAAAATATTTAACAAATTAATCATAATAACTTATAATTAGGGATATGAAAAATAATTAAAATAACACATGTAGTATGAATTAAAGGGTAATCCAAAACTGTTTGGACACCTTTTCGAAAGAGAAAAAAATTTGCACAATTTTTACGGGCAAGTACATAATGGATTTATTTGGATAAGGATCCAATTTTAAAGAATTTAAAAGTAATTTTTTTTATCTAACTTTTAAACCAGTTCTTAAGAGTTAAACTTCTATTTGGATAAAAAGTTCCGGATTTTTTTACAAGTACATAAAGACCATAATAACCTTAGAAACTCATTAAATTTTCCCATGGGTGCCATTGGACAAAATCAGAATCTTTTCTCACAGAGTCCTGCAAAACCCAACTCTTAAATTTGTTTGTTTTTAACTCTGTTGTTTAATTGTTCAAACAAAACAAATCAATTAGATTATTTTATTCTCCTTTTTAGTTCAATTATTCAATTACAGAGATCCCCACAAAGCCCGTTTTGAGTTGTGTTGAATCAAAGCTATGACCAAGTCAACGGCTTAATTCTCCTGGCAAAGTCCAAATCGAGGCTGGTGACTATACCAGATTGCGTGTTGATCTTCTTCTCTTGAGAGTGTCGTAGTCGCTATGAAGTAACCTCTGGCTAGCGGATCGAATCTATGTCTGTATCACCCACCATATTAGAGTTCTTATTTCGATCCCTCATTTGATACAAACAAGAAGGTAGCCATGTCTTAGATCTAAGTTATTTATAACCACATCTTGGATGGAAGTGCTTCAATGTGAAAAGGGATCTCTCAGTAGAAGAAAAGGAAAGGAGAGACAAATGAGCAAGAGAGGAACGGAGAAAAGAAGGCAAAAAGAAAAAAAAAAAAGAAGGAAAGAAAGAAATAAGAAGAGAAATGGGAAAGAGATGAGGAGAGAAACGGGTACGACCCAGATGAATTAATCCAAACGAGATCAAGCTCCGACCAGAATATCTAAAAGTTCAAATCACAAGTTAAGAGGAAAGGTGGGTACCTCCTAGGCCACCGATCTTAAAATAAACTTAGAAGAGGTCTCGTCAGACCATGTCCTTCGACCTGATGAGCTCCAATCTAGCTCATACATCTTTCATGCTATAATTAAATGTCTGCGACTCTTAACATACTCTATGAACTTGTAAATCACTTATCACGACCTTTTAAATGGGATAGTCGAGACATTCGGCATTCACAAGTAGATAGCGAAGTTGGTTTAAAAGTAATTAACGGCTCGTAGCTCTCGACCATAGGCATGCATGGCAAGGTATCCCAACTTAGGGAAACTCCACGATTTTAGGAGCAATTGATGGGATACGATACAATCTCACAATTATCTTAATTATTTACTGTCACGTAATAGAAGAGTCACGATCAAACACGGTAACCTATTGTTCAATATATATGATCGAATCACACACTGTTCACAGATAGATTGAACCAATTTAGTGAAAGATTACTCTCTCGAATTACTGACTTAGGCATCTGAGTTATCCCCAGGGCGACAACCCACTCCGGTGATCTAATAATTTTCCCTTTCAGGTTGCGGTTGTAGGCGCCATCACACTTCGGGGTGACCCGAAGATCATTTCCGAGCTCCATCACTTTTGGCGCCTTTTGTGGGAAAGACATTCTAAAGCCTAGCTTTCTCCCAAATTCACAAAAAAAAAAATAAATAAATAAAAGATACAAACAAGGATTGTGATGATTTGATTGCAACCAACTCACATTCAACCACCACGTAGTGGTAGGTCGCCCGGCAAAATACAATTGTGCACTGGAGAAGCAGTGCCAAAAGACTCGATCCCAATGGAGGACAATAACAATAATCCGAGCACATCAACAAGAACAACCAAGATCGGCACAGTCTGGATTGTCCCAGAGGGTCCTGGTGAACCATCCACCTGTGCGTGAAATTAGAGATCAGGAACACCTTAATCAAAATGACAATGGTGATAACCCCATACCATAGAGATCAGGAGGAAGTCAGGTGTTTAATGGATATCCAACAAAGATGCTATGCAATGAGACCATGTACAAAGACTTGTATTTCGCATACAAGAATGTGGATTCAAGGATTAAGAAGGCAAGAACGACATTGATGCAAATCAAAGAAGGACAACATGTTGATGATGCCTACATTGAAGAAACTAAGCTTGAAGAATGGAAGTTTAAGTACAAGGATTTGTACTTCAAGTTTAGATAGAAGATATGAGTGAAAGGGGCTTGAAAACACATGAAGTCAAGCACCAAAAAAGGGGAAGAATGGTCCAAGAACTAGCTTGAAAATAAAGCTTGAATAAGTTGAAATTGAAGTTGAATTTTCCAGCTTTGGCAAGCTAAACTTTAAATGGATTGGTAGTGAGTAAGCAACCTGTCACCAATTTCAGACTGAAATTGAGGAAAATAACCAGCATGTTTTAAGCTACTTGTTTGGTACCAAGATCAAGACCACCGACCCACTAACTCCATCATCGACTGAACATCAATTCAGCAACTTGTTTCAGCTGCTTGTTTGGTTATTAAACTTCATTCCAGCCACTGGATTTCTCATGCACCGATTGAGTCCAAGTCAGCTGGCTGTTTGGTTCCATTTCCATGTCAATTTATGAGATCCACCGACCCACCAATTCCTCAATGCAATGAAGACTGAAAGAAGCTGTCATATGAGCAGCTTGCTTAGTAGCCAATTCCAGCCCTCCAAGCAGCTTGATTTCACTCATTTCAAAACAACCATGTGGTGACAATTAATCAACCGACTTGGCATGAATTGAAAGCCCAATTTCAGCTTCAAGATTGGCAAAGAAACAAAAAAGAAAGGTACCAAATACAAGTGAATTGATGTTGGAAAACATAGGCAATTTGGTGCCCAATCCATTACATCCGGCGCCAGCTCAGTAGATTTCCAGTTTTGGCCTGCATTCCAGTGGCCATCCAGTGCACCATTTGGCACCGGACAGGCACCAGGTCAGCCAACCTCTGTGTCGTTTTCTTTGAATTTTAATGCTTTCTTCTTGTAATTTGAAGCTTGTTTCAAAGGTAGTTAAGTATTAACAATCATAGCTCGAATTGTTAGCTTATTTTAGGGTTTTAGAACTATAAATACTCTCTTCATTTTGTCTTTCACCTTAAACCCACAAACATGTAATCTCTTTTGAGTAATGAGTTTTTAAGATCAAACATGATCTTTCATGAGTGTTCTTGAGAATTCCTCTTAGGGTCCTTGAGCCACTTCATTAGGGCATTCAATCACTTTTGGGTGAGGTATTGAAGTGTCTACCAAATCAAGAGGTTGGTTATTGTAGATTTCCTACAAAGGTCAATCTAATATCCCTTGAACCTTTGATGGGTTCTATCTTTTTCATTGACTGATTTCTTTTATGTATGAACCCTAAAAACTTTCATTCAATTCAAGAAATCACATCATATTTTGGTATCAGAGCGTAGGTTTTCAGCAGAGGTTTGCCTATCTTTACTTGCATCCTTGTTTTAAGTGTTAAGATCATACTTTTTTTTTCTTTGAAATCTTATGATTTTGTGTGATTTGTGTTTTATTCTTTATATTTATCTTAATTCTTCTCTTGTGATCTCTATGTGATTGTAGCAATTAAGCCTAAGGCCAAAAATAAGGGCTAATTCTATGTGTTTGGTGTTTCTATATCTATCTCCTATGTCTACAAAAGAAAAACTGGAAAAAAAATATAAGGGAAAGACCAAAAGCTAAAAAAAATAGAGAAATTCGAAAATCTATAAAAAGTGCCAAAAAAAGATTGAAAAATCATTGGGTTTGTTGAATTCAAGTTCAAATCTCTTGTTCCATTGATATATTGTCGGGTAGAGATTGAATTGTTGATGAAATGGGATTGAATTGCCTATTGTTTATGCAAATTTGAGATCAAAGGCTTTGAATTATTGAATTAAATATGCAAATTTGAGATCACAATCTCTGTCCTCAAGGTGTTTAATAAAAAGCCTCTTTGAAAATTTCCTTGGATTCCAAGTGTTTGTCCATTTGCATTAGATTGATTGACCTTATTTATTTGAAACTCTTTTCTCTTGGTTCTTGTTTGGTGATCATCAATTGATTGGGTTGTGTGGATCATTTGGTACTTTTGCCTAAGTGATTTGCATTGTTCTTGTGAGTTGTTTAAGAACTTCAAAGAGGAGCCAGAGTGGAAAAAGGCAATAAGGGGTGAGCTTAATTGAGTGACAAACAAGAGTGATTGGTGAGGACATATACAAATTCCCTATTTTCATGTTTTCTTTCTTATAGGTACAACATGACAAGAGGAGCATCTTCTTCATCACGAGTTGAAAGGAATGACACGAATACTTGTTGGAACACTTTCATGGAACGAATGGAGCAAATGACAAGTGAAATCTCAAACAACATGAAGGAGATGAGAAAGGATTTGAAGTTTGGATTTGATAAAGTTGAAAGAAGGGTAGATAAGCTCCAATCCAAAACTCCTAGGAGATATGTGCAACAAGGGGGAAGGGGAGATGAATATCAACCTTGTTCTTCTAAGGAGCATGTGCCAAATGGAAAAGTTGGAAGAAGGAGACAACAAGTAAATCATGATGACTACTATGACTTTGAAGTTGAGGAGAGGCCTACGAGGGATAGATACATATCCACTACTCAAGTTTCCAAGAGTGTTGGGGACTACTTGAAACACATGGAGTTAGCCATGAAAGGAACTAACTTTAAAAAGGATAGAGAAGCTTCAATGGCTATATTTCTCAAAGGGTTGAGAAAAGAGATTAAAGAAAGCGTAGAACCACACCTTTTTGTTGATCTTGAGGAAATGGTACAAATGGCTACCCAAATTGAAAGAAGCTTGGAGAAAAGAAAGTCATCATATGTGAGATCTTCTAAAAACTCAAGTCTGGCTACTTCTTCATCAACTAAGTACAATGAAGATGGCCATAAGACTTCTCATTATCCAACATGGGAGAGCTTGGAGCCTAAAAATGAAGACACCTCAATTACCAATGAAGTGAAAGGTGAAATGGGTCTTCAAGAAATTGTTGGAAATGTGCAAGTCCAAGAGTCCCATTAATTGAAGGAAGAGATTTAAAATTATGAAAGAAGAAGTTCCCATTGTGAAAAACAAGAGAGACAATAGAAAAAGGAGAGCATGAGATTGAAAAAGAAATGAATGTCCTTAAGAGAAAAGATTTGAGTGAAGAACAAGAAAATTCTTGTGAGGAAGAAAGAGAAAAAGAGAGTGCTTTGATCTTCAAGATGAACAATGAGATTTCAATACCTATTTCTAACTTTGACCACTCTTTCTCTAGTGTTCTTGTGCCAAAATTTCAGGTTTTTGAAGGCCTAAACAAGTTGAACGAAGATAAGGACAACAAGATGATGAGGAGGACTATGTTAAAGTGGTACACTCTTATATCTACTCTTGGTGATAGAATGTTGAATTTTAAGCATGAAAACATGATTTCTAAGGCTAAGCATGATTGTGGAAATGTTTATGATGTTCATAAACAAGGCGCTATTGTGAAAATTCTTGAGCATGATGATTTCTTATCTAGAGAAAGCATGTCTTATACTTCTTTGAGTTTAGTGACAACTTTTATGGATTTTGAGTTTGTGAAGGAATCATTTGTGAAAGAATATGCTTGTGACTATGTGTTCAATGTTTCAAGACGAGTCATACATGGTGGAGTTTATAAGCATGTTTATTCTTTGTTTGGTGAAAATGCTATATTCATGCCTATGAATTCCATGTGTGAATTGTTGATAAATGATAGTCATGGGAATAACTTGGAGTCACATTCTTATGAATTGAGATACTTGCTTGACTTGTTTAAGCATGACTTTGGGATATACATGAATGAAATTTCAAAATTTGTCATGGATGACCGGTTATTGTGGATATTTGATGTTACCATTCTTGATTCAAACTTCTATCTATGTGGTATCATGTGCTTATTCATTGTTGATACCAATTGCTTGATTATCTTGTTCGAAATCTATTTCATTGTGAATGCGAGAAGAAAGTCCAAGCATATTGAGAGTAATTGCTTGATTAAGATTGTTAATGAAGCATGTCATGTTGAAGGATTGATCCTAGTTGAAATTGTGAAACTTCAAGAGTTTGATATCGACATGAATGCTTGGGTTTTATTTCTTTTTATGGTTTTTAGATTCAAAGCTTATGATGATCATGATGACATGCTTGGGAGAGTTTCTTTTTGTGCTCTTAAATGTTCCAAGCATGGTAAATTCTTTGAGTTGTTGAATCTTAAGAATCATGAAGTTGAATTTGTGAGATATGATAGTCCTAGGATCTTGGACATCTTGTTTAAAAAGCATGTGTTAGGACTACATATGAAAAAGAAGCCTATGATTATTGGAGCATTCTTGTTTATATCTTGTGAAAAGATTATTTATGAAGAGAAGTTGATCTTTAATGAAGTTGAACTTTGTGAGGCTGACATCAATGAGTTTCCTTTGTGCTTTTTCTCTAGTTGGCATCATTGGTGGAACTACGTGATGCTATGGTTTGAGTCTTGTGCCAAGAATAGAGATATGTTGAGATTTTGAAAATTTTGGAAGTATTCCCTATTTTTAGAAAGGCATAATGATATCCATCTTGATGATTTTATGAATTCTTGCATATGTGGAGGTTATTTTCTAATTCATTTGATACGTATGTTTGATGTTTTTGGTGGATGGCATATATATGCTATGCTAAGGGAGAGTATCTTGTTTTTATTGTGCTTGAATGGGAGATTTGGAAATCAATTAAATAATGCCTTATGGGATCATAAACCTTTAGGACTAATGGTTTGTGCTTTCAATGGAAAAACTTTGTTTTCTTGGTGCCTAAATTGTATATTGCTCTTGTTCCTGCGTTCATTGTAGGTGGCCGGAGGATCATTTCTACTAAAGAATGGCCTCAACCTTGTAAGGAACAAAGAGTCAGGCATCCTCATGACATTTTCTCAAAGAAGGATGATCAATACCTAGTTCTTGAGAGCTCGGATTCACATGGTAAGATCCGTATTCATCTTTTAATGCATGATAGTGACAATTCTCTTCTCAATGTAGGACTTGAAAATTCAAGGACGAATCCTTTTGAGGTAAGGGGGAATGATGGATATCCAAAGATGCTATGCAATGAGGCTATGTACAAAGACTTGTCTTTCACATACAAGAATGTGGATTCAAGGATTAAGAAGGCAAGGACGGCATTGACGCCAATCAAAGAAGGACAACATGTTGATGAGGCCCACATTGAAGAAACTAAGCTTGAAGAATGGAGGCTTAAGTACAAGGATTTGTACTCCAAGTTTAGGCAAGAAGATATGAGTGAATGGGGCTTGAAAACACATGAAGTCAAGCACCAAAGAAGAGGAAGAATGGTCCAAGAACTAGCTTGAAAATAAAGCTTGAATAAGCTAAAATTGAAATTGAATTTTCCAGCTTTGGCAAGCTAAATTTAAATGGATTGGCAGTGAGTAAGCAACCTGTTTGGTCACCAATTACGAACTGAAATTGAGGAAAATAATTAGCTTGTTTTCAACTACTTGTTTGGTACCAAGATCAAGACCACCGGCCCACTAACTCCATCACCGACTAAACATCAATTCAATTGCCTGTTTCAACTACTTGTTTCGTTATTAAACTTCATTTCAACCACCGGATTTCTCATGCACCAATTGAGTCCAAGTCAACTGGCTGCATGGTTCCATTTCCATGTCAGTTTATGCTCCATCGGCCCACCAATTCAACAATGCAATGAAGACCAAAAGAAGCTATCACATGAGCAACTTGCTTAGTGGCCAATTCCAACCCTCCAAACAACTTGATTTCACTCCTTTCAAGACAACCATGCAGTGACAATTAATCAACCTACTTGGCATGCATTGAAAGCCCAATTTCAATTTCAAGATCGACAAAGAAACAAGCAAGAAAGGTACCGAATACAAGTGAATTGATGATGGAAAACAGAGGTAATCCAGCGCTTGATCCATTACATGTGGTGCCGACTCAGTAGATTTCCAGTTTTGGCATGCATTCTCGAGGCCATCTGGTGCACTGTCCGGTGCACCATTCGGCACCAAACAGGCACTGGGTCAACCAACCTCTGCTTCATTTTCTTTGAATTATAATGCTTTCTTCTTGTAATTTGAAGCGTGTTTCAAGGGTAGTTAAGTATTAACACCCATAGCTCGAATTGTTAGCTTATTTTAGGTTGTTTTAGAACTATCAATACTCTTTTCATTTTGTCTTTCACCTACAAGCTACAAACATGTAATCTCTTTTGAGTAATGAGTTTTTAAGATCAAACATGATCTTTCATGAGTGATCTTCATTAGGACATTCAATCACTTCGGGGTGAGGTATTGAACTGTCTATGAAATCAAGAGATTGGTTGTTGTAGATTTCCTACAAAGGTCAATCTAATCTCCCTTGAACCTTTGATGAGTCCTATCTTTTTCATTGACTGATTTCTTGTATGTGTGAAAACCTTCATCCAATTCAAGGAATCACAACAGTGTCCGTCCCAACTGACCTCTTAGAGCGCATGGTGGCTGCCCTAGAAGGAATCTCGAGTAGAAGAGATTACATGTCAATGAAGGTGTACTCTTGTTCCATCTCAGAGGAAAACAAAACAAACTCGAGATCAAGGAGGTTGCACATAGTCTGACTAACCAATACCTTCAATAACAAGAAATGAATTTGGCACAATATGGGAGGTCGAGAGACAAACTGAGCAGAAGAAAGATCACAGGGCAAAAGAGTCCCACCTATGGTCAACCTTAAAAAAACCCTAAGCAATGGAAGGGGTTATGACCTGAGAAACAAGCTCAACCAAGCCTCCATTTCACAAGGTCAATGACAAGGAACAAGTCTTGATGAGTAGGGGAGCTCGCTAAGAACTCCTTCTGGAGGAAGGATACCTCCTCAGCATAGTATGATCGAAAGGACAAGCAGTGACTCTCAAGGGTTAGCCCCGAATCCACTAAGGAGAGCGACTCTCCCAACAAATCATTAGAAGAATGGAAACCAAGGGATACAGAGTAGTGTGGAACTATTGAAACCCTCACCATTTGTCCATAGTATTAGAACTACTCTAATGTCACCAGGATTCAAAGCACCATAAGTCGAGACGAGGTATGATGGCATAGTGGAAATGTTTGAATACCCTGATCATGTCAAATGCCGAGCTTTCTGGTCCACGCTGACCAAGAAAGCACAATCTTGGTTCAAGGGAATAACCAAAGGAAGAATCTCGGACTGGACACAATTGAAGGAGTTGTTTTGAAGAAATATCAGAGCTGCAAAAGGTGTGAAAAAGACATCAATGATCTATTTAATATCAGACAGAAGTTTGGTGGGCGCAGAAGAAGTTATTATAATAGGTTTAACAATGAGGCAGTGGAAATTGAGTAGAAACAAGGATTGCAAGGGGGGTATGTAGCTCTTAGGCTTTCAGAAGAGCCAATAAAGACCATCAAGGAGCTACAAACACTCCTTGAGAAGTTAATAAAGGCTGAAGAAACAACAGTTCAAAAGAAGATTCTTAGATTTGCTTCGGTTACTGAGAAAGAAACCAAAGGGTGACCAAAAAGCCCACAATCATCAAAGCCAGATAGAAAGGATCCTTATTCAAAAAGAGGACCTTCGGATAAGAAAAGAAAAATGATTCCTGACCTAGTTACAACTCCCCTAACGACCTCGTGGACAGAAATACTAAAGGTCATGGAAAAAAAGGGTTTGCTTAGACCACCAAAACCACTCAAAACTCTTTTGGCCAAGAGAGATACGGTGAACTTCTGTCACTACCACAAGGATCATGGCCACCTTATAGAGGATTTCTTTGACCTCAAATGAGAAATTGAGAGGCCGGTGAGAGAGGGCCACTTGCAAGAATTCCTGGCTAGGAATATAGGTCCTGCAAATCCACCTCTTGCAACTACACACAATTAGGGACCTCTTGTTGGAGAGAAAAAAGCCATTCAAATGAGGTAAAAGCAAGCTCAGGGAGGAGATTCAGACCCCTTAACGTTGTTATTCTAGATTGGAGATTTCTTGGTGCCCAAGATACTGGTTGACATCGGAAGTGTAGTGATATCTTGTGCAAAAAGGCTTTCAATCAAATGGGGATAGATATGAGCTTGTTGATAAAGTCAGACACTGTCCATTAAAGCACTATATATGCAGAGGGGAAGTGTACTGATATCTTCTACAAAAAGGCTTTCGATCAAATGGGGATAGATAAGAACTCATTGATAAAGTCAGACACTGCCATTAAAGCAAGATATATGCAGAGGGGATTCTACGGGGTCCAACTGCAGTCTATGTGGATTCTAGAGGGGTTACAAAGGTCATGGACTGGTTAGAGGTAGATGCACCAGGAACCTACAATGCAATTCTTGGAAGGAGAGGGGTCATAGACCTAAAAGCGAAAATCTTCTTGCTGAACTGCTGCATGAGGATCCAGGTCAGAGAAACCTGG
The DNA here is from genome assembly GCA_028571225.1 of Parsonsia alboflavescens. Lineage (NCBI taxonomy): Eukaryota > Viridiplantae > Streptophyta > Magnoliopsida > Gentianales > Apocynaceae > Parsonsia > Parsonsia alboflavescens. The sequence continues at coordinate 35,527 of JAOXNR010000420.1, forward strand.
GTCATCTTAGAAAGAGATAGTCAGACAGCAACAGAATGTTACCTCACTAAAGGGGATGTTGAGACCTCGGCAATGCCCGAGCAGGAGGATTTCATCGAGCTTGCTAAGGGAAATGATGAGTTTAGAATCCAAGCTGCTAGTAAGGAGAAAATTTTTTCCTTAACTAGGAATTCACTGAAAAAGGGATAAAGATAGGTGAAGTCTTGCCACCCAAGATTAAAGGAAAGCTCGTTGACTCCCTTCAAGAATACCTGAAGGTCTTCGCCTAGCAACCTATGGACCTCAAAGGAATAGACAGAAGGATAGCAGAGCACGAGGTTGGGCTTAGACCAGGAGTCAAACTGGTGTAGCAAAAGAAAAGAACTTTTGCTCCAGAATGAAATGAAGTTATAGCTCGAGAAGTTCAAGCTCTTCTCGATGCTGGAATTTTGAAGAGGTTATGTACCCGGAATGGCTTGCCAATCCAATGGTTGTGCCGAAAAAGGAAGGAATGAGTAGAATGTGTGTGGATTTCACCACACTGAATAATTATTGTCAGAAGATTCAGTCCCGCTCTTGAGCATCGATCAAATGGTAGACTCACCTACTAACCAATGGCTATGTTTCTTGGATGCCTACAAGGGGAATTACCAAATTCCAATGGTGTTGGAAGACTTGGAAAAGACCTCATTTATCATAGAGGTCGGGACCTACTATTATACCAAAATGCCATTCGGTTTAAAGGATACAGGGTGGAATTATAACGAGCAATGCACAAGGTCTTCAAGAAGCAACTCGGGAGGAGCATTGTGGTCTATGTGAACGACATTGTAATTAAGTCTAAAACCTCAGAAAATTTCATCGAAGATATAAGAGAGACTTTCTGGATCCTAAAAGCTACTCACATGAAGCTCAACCTTGAAAAGTGTACCGTTGGGGTTTCGACAAGAATATTCTCGGGTTTCTTGATATTGGAATGAGGCATTGATGCCACTCCAGATAAAATAAAAGCACTTCTGGACATGGAACTTCCCAGGAGCATCAAGGAAGTTTAGAGTTTAACAAGTAAAATGGCAGCTTTGGGATGCTTCATTGGCAAGATGGTTGACAAAGGAGAAAGGTTTTATGATGTCTTGAAGAAGCCCAAAGATTTCCAGTGGACAGAGGATTGTCAGACAGCTTTTGGAAGATTGAAGGAATTTCTAGGAAAATCCCCACAACTTGTCTCCCCGAGGTTGTGAGAGGAAATTTTGATGTACCTAACTGCAACAGAGAAGGCAATCTGCTCGGTGTTGTTAGTGGAAAGGTCAGGTTTATAATTTAAAGTATATTGTGTAAGCTGTTTGCTCCGAGGACTTGAAATTAGATATTCAGATCTCAAAAAATTCTTGTACCTAATTTTTATTACTTCAAGGAATCTTAAGTCCTATTTTGAGGCTTACCCAATAAGAGTATTAACCAATCTACCACTAAAACAAGTTTTGGCGAAACTCGAGTTGTCGTGTAGGACAATGAAGTGGTCACTCGAAATCTCATCATTTCAGATTGATTTTGAGCCAAGGAAAGCTATCAAAGCTCAAGCACTCTCAGACTTCGTAGAAGAATACACAAGAGTTCCACTGGAGCTAGCAAGCCTTGTGAAATTAATATCTGGACCATGTACACAGATGGTTCCATTGAAAAGGAAAATTCAGGAGTGGGAATTGTATTGATCAGCCCGATGGAGTGAGAATCCCTTACTCTGTGAAGTACAACTTCCCAACTTCCAATAATGAATCCAAATATATAGCCTTGCAAGCCAAAACTGATTCACAAGTTATAGCCAGCCAGGTCGCTAGAGAATATGAAGCAAAGGGAAGAAAATATGATTAAATATCTCAAATTAGTAAGAGATATAACATCAAAACTTGAGTATTTAATTATCGAGCAAATACCTAGAAAACAAAATTCAGAAGCAGATGCACTATCTAAAGTCTACAGGGAGCTCATAGGGACAAAAGCTAAACTATTGGTGGAATAGTTATACTATCCCAGCATAAACCAAGAAGAGAACTTGGTCATAGAGGATCAGGCAAACTAGAGATACCCAATTTACAAATTCCTTAAAGATTTCAACCTTCCACAAGATGACAAAGAAGATCGCCAAATACGAAAGTGGGCTTCTCTTTTTGTCCTGATAGGAGATAACGAGGTGTATAGGAGGTCGTATAGATGGCTGTTACTCAAATGCCTGAGCAGGGGAGAGGGAGAGTATGTCATTGAAGAGGTACATAGTGGAATATGTGGATCACACATGGGAGCAAAAACCATCGCGAAGAATATATTAAGAACGGGTTATTATAGGCCTTCGACTATTTCAGATATTGTAAAGCTCATACAAAAATGTACGAGCTGCCAACTGCATGGAAATAGGTCGCATGTACCCCCCGCAAAGTATCTGTCCATCAGCACGTCGGTCCCATTCGACATTTGGAATATCGACATATTAGGGCCTTTCCCAAAAGGAGTGGGGGTGTCCAATTCCTAATTGTGGCCGTAGGATACTTCACCAGATGGATTAAGGTGGAACCAATATCAATAATTTCCTCTCCAAAGGTACAATCGTTCTTATGGAGAAACATTATATGCATGTTCGAGGTTCCCAGAGCTATCATCTTAGACAATGGAAGGCAGTTTATATACGACCCATTCAGGACTTTCTGTGAAAACTTGAATATAGAATAGAGGTTGACTTCCGTAGCCTATCCTCAAGCGAATGGATTGGTTGAGGTTACAAATAGAACAGTTCTGGAAGGTCTCAAGAAAAGACTTACCGAGCTCGAGAAGGAAGGTCGTAAACCTTCTTGGCCAGAAGAAATTCCAAGCATCCAATGGGCATACAGAACCACACCGAGGAATACTACTGGAGAAACACCATTCAATTTGTGTTTTGGTGTCAAAGTTGTAATGAAAGTAGAGGTCGGAATGAAGTCCTTGAGATTGACTGAATATGATTCAGTCTTAAACAAGGGGGAGAGAAGGGTAGACCCCAACCTCCTTGAAGAAGGTAGAAATAAAACTATGGAAGCTGATAGAAGATATAAAAGGCAGGTCGCAAATTTTTTCAATAGGAAGGTGAAAGAAAAGCATTTCACAGCTGAAGAAATGGTCCTCAAGAGGTTGGATCAAGGACAACTGACAAAGTTACAAGAAAGTTAGGAAGGAAGTTAGACAATTCAAGAAGTTCACAAAGGAGGAAGCTATAAGCTCACTGATCTCAAATGAAGGCAACTCCTAAGACCTTGGAGCATTTGCCATCTAAAGAAATTCTATGCCTAAGACTTTCCAGACCTCGCAAGCTCGTTATACAGTTTGGGATATTGTCTAAATTAGCTCGCTGAGTAGCAAGGAAACCTCAGAGACCTCTTCAGTGTTTCTCTGTGCAAATTGCATATCAAATTTCAGAGGCATAAATAAAAGTTAAGTTTGCAAAGCTTATTGAGACCTTAATTCTTCTTATTTGCCTAATTTTCAAAGTCAATCAAGAGTGTTATGCAAGTTTTAAGTGTTGGAGCAAATGCAGGACACTTAGAGAAAATTGGCTGATATAAAGAAAAAGCATCCAGTACAGAAACAAAAAGAGAAGGAACATAAGCTCAAAAAATGAGTAATGTATTCGTAAAAACCCAGCTAATTATCGAGTACATTGCAAGAAGAAGAGGAAAGGCTCTATAGAAGCCCTAAAAAGAACTAATCTATTACGGTTTTGTTGTTTTTCTTCTTGGGAGCTGCAGGCAAGTTTGTCACAACCTCGGGAATGACCACCTCACTGGCTTCTTTAGGAGTGACGTCACAAGTAGGCAGTTCTGAAGTTGTCAAAGTGGGGACCTCTTGGCTCTCCTCGGCAACTTTGAGGGTATGAACACCTACAGTATAATATGTCTCTTTGAATTAGTTAAGGATTTCTTCGATAATGACATATTTAGAGGGTGGCTTGACTACCTAAAGCTTCGGGAGTTGCCAAAGGAGAAATGCCTTGTTTTCTTCCCTCATCAAGAGGGTCATCATCGGCTGGTCGAACCATTGTTAGGATTTTAGTGGTGAAGATTTCCTCCTAAGAATTTGGATTTTGCTCATCATGCTCCCAAGGAAGAGGAACTGCTGCATCTGGATGACATAGTCCCTCGTGGACAGCCAGATCGTTCTTCAAGTCCCCATTGAGCTCACGCAGTTTGTTTATTACATCGACATAAAGCCCAATAATTGAGGTCGAAGAAGAGACTCCACGTAGGCTTGGAAGGCCGGTATCCCTTCGAGCTTCGATAGAGAGAGGCTATCGTCCTAATGGCATATAACATTAGAATCCCTCAACTGATCCTTGAGATCATGGATGCAGTCTTTTTGCTCTTTACAGAACTTGAGCAGCTGGTTGTTCTTCTGGACAACTTCTTCAAGGGCCGAGGCCATCATCAAATTCTCTACTCTTGCCTTAGTTACTTTTTTCTTGCACACCCCTAGAAGATTGCTCATGACTGTGTAGGAGGCTTTGGCTCGCTCGACAGAAACAACGAGCTCTCCATTCTCCTTTTCAAGATGAGCTTTCTTGTCCTGGGGCTTAGTGATCATTGCAGAAAACTCCTGATCTTTCTTCACTCTCTCCATTTGTCTCCTTAGTCGCTCACCTAAGAAGGCATGATCCTGAAAAAAGAAGAAGAAAAGTCAGTACTTAAGGAAAGTTGATACAAAAAAACTACAAGAATGCAGAAATTAAGAAAACTTACTACAGTTTGGAGAGACATAGTGTATTGGTCCCCCTGTTCGTTAGTGAGCTGCTAACAGATATCTCGGTCGATTGGAGGCTCACACTCCATCAGGAAGGATTGGGAGTGTGGCCACTAAAACAAGGAGTGAAAGGACTCCATGGAAAGGTTGGGGACCCACCCTGCGACCCCCTCATCAGCGTGGGAGGCCAAGGAAAGATTCCCCAACCTCTTTAGAGTTTCTACGACTTCCTTGGTCGCTTGCTGTTGAACTCCAACACCTACTTTGAGGTCACACGGGCCGTCCCCTTTCCTGAAGTGGTTGAGGGGAGCTCTTTCTCCTGCTGTGTAGACTGAGAGGAAGGGGAAGAAGAAATCATGATCCTCGTTGGCCTCTCAGTAGGCTACAAGGCAACAGCCTATACACTCCTTTTTTTGTGTGTCCGAGTTCGACTTGCCATTGTTATTTTCTTGCTCCAGGGTTGGGGGATGGGGATATTGAAGGAAGACCCCCTAGAGGCCAGAGTGGTAGCGGGAATAGCAGATAAAGTACCGACAGCATCACCGGGGCTACTGGTGGGAGCTTAGAATGATAGCGACCCTCCTTGCCGACCTTGCTGAGAGCGGATGGAGGACTTCCATAGCCATGCTATCCTTATTGCTACCAAAACAAGGAAAGGAAGAGATGTTAGCATACAGAAAAGTTAAAGTTTAGGGAAATTCATTGAAAGCTAAAAATAAAGAAATTTCCTACTAGTGGGAAGAATTCTCATAGTTCTCCTAAGTGTAGGGAGGTTCTGATCAGCTGGACTTCCCAATCTAGTAGAATGATTGAAAGCTACTGGCCAAACTAGCTAGGTCGACCCGACTTTCTTGACGTCAGAATGGGCAAGGTCGACAAGGAATAATTCTATCCCTCTCTTGCTCTCCGGACAGAGTGGGGAGACCTTTATAGAAGGTCTTATTCATATTCTAGTTCGGGTAGGGCTCAGACTAGACTAGATTGGTCAGAAGCTTAACAAAGGGAAATGAATCGTTCCAACTACTGTCGGAGGATTGGAATTGACCTAGTTATTTATACCTATTATTGAAATGAAGGTACCCCACACTAGTCTTGTTTGAGCTCGTTGGGCCTCAACGTGGGTAACGATGCGAGAAACGGGTACGACCCAGGTGAACCAACCCAAATGGACCCAAGTCCCAATCCAAATAAATAAAAGTCCGAATCACAAGTTAAGAGAAAAGGTTGGTAGCTACCTCTACCCACCAATCTCCCAAGTCATCGATCTTCAAATGAGCTTAGGAGAGGTCTCGCCGAACTTCACCTTCAACCCGATGAGCTCCAATCCATCTCATATATCTTCTATGCCACAACTAAATGCCTGCAACTCTTAACATACTTTATGAACCTGTAAATCACTCATCACAACCTTCCGAATGGGATAGTCGAGACCTTTGGCATTCACAAATAGGTGTCGAAGTTGGTGTTGGGATTTATGCCCAAAAAGGCTATCATTTTCTGAGAAAAAGTGTAAAATACTATAATCTTAATAAGTAATTTTAAACATATTAGCATAACATGCAATAAGGTCCAAATTGATTTAAATAGGTGATCTGTGTGTTGGGACGTTCAGCATAGTA